>SKCR01044461.1:0-115155 GCA_019454045.1 Zanthoxylum bungeanum | reverse complement strand
GCGTACTCGGTACCACATTCTCACTGGTTTACAAGACATGGTTGGCTTCTAGCAAAGCACCGTACCTACCTAATTCTCCAGAAATATTCTTTAAAGGAAATATAATCTTTGTCAGACGTAGCATACATAGTAATGCGTATAACGATCCAGTATCGCATGTCACATGCTAGGCCTGGGGCTGGAATTGTGTCTGCCCCGTACGAAGTATATATCGGATATCTGGTAACTAGTCTCTATAATTGGATAATCATGACCTAGTCATATTATCCCGATGATTGCAGTACTTAAGAGTACTAGTTCCGTATCCTACGTGATCAACATCTCCATTTGATTGAAGTGATACTTCCATCTTGACATCACACCCAATACACTACGATTCTCAGTATACCCAGAAGAGGCATACACAGAACCTGTTAAAGCCCCGGACGACCAAAACCAAAGTATACTGATTGTCGCAAGTATTAGCGGTGCAAGTCTCAGGTTAAGATGAAATACACCTACCCTGATTCGGATTCCCATAGACACATAGTCATACTACCAATGGGATTCTGATGGGTCTATCCAGAGCGAAGCTGTTTCTGTACCATCTGTAAACAGAACCTCCTATTACACTTGCATGAGTATCCAATACCCAAATATATGAGAACTATGTCGTTAAGCTTCCATAACACGCACAAGTGTAATACTAGCCTATTCCGCATTATCGATGTCCAGTCTCGATAATACTACGACTAGGGACATTTAATGATTAAACCTTACGTGGATTAATACTGTCTCATATCTTATTAATCTGGTACTAATCATATGGACTTTTATCATATATATATCCCAGTAATCCAATTCCAAATGATAAAAGAGCAATTTCCTTTGTCACATAGTTAATTTGTACAACAACATGTTATTTACAAATAGTGATGCTATGGGACATAATTGTCCAACATCAACCAATACATCCATTGCCACAGCCAGAAGTGACAAATAATCATACATGCTCTTATGATGTTGATAGTCTGAAACTGTCAACCTCTGTCATTATTCAAAAAAGAAAACGTAAAACAATCTCTTTTTAAAAAAATATATATATATTTCGAAAATACATTTGAAAAACTCTTTTACTGTAAATAAAATCAGTTTCAAAATCCATTATCGTAAAATCATATCAAGCATCCAACATAACTCAACTGGACGAACTATAAACAAGCTCCCAAGGCCCGACACGGTCGGCCCACTGCAGTTGGGCAAACCCCTATACTAGCATCACGGAGGGTAAAAAACATAAAATCATCAAGCACCGTGACGGAAACATATCATATCGTATAATATCATAAACAATGTCGAAATGCATCAAAATCAAAATGTAGTTATTTTGAAATCATTTTCCCTCCAAAACATAAATATGTGTAAATTAAAAATAAATCTTTAATGTAAATTTTCAAAATACATATCGATCGTCCACTGTTCAATCTCACGCATAGACTAGACAGTGTACGAACCATGTCGACAACGTAGTGGGATAGCCATTTTCCGGTGGTCTGGACCCCAAAACGAGCGCCCCATGGGCCAATCCGGAATGAAACATATACAAGCACCACGAAGGATCAAAACATAAAATCATCAAGCACTGTGGCGGAAACAGGTTTTCAAGCGTCTCAACGGAAACAAGTTTTACAATTTTAAAAACATCAAAATCATTTTTGAGCATCGAGACGGAAACATAATATCAAGCACCCCGACGGAAACATATCGATAAATCTCAAAACATGAAAACGTGAATCAAGCATCAAGGCGGAAATATTTTCTTTATCTTTATAATTAAAATCAGAACATTTGAAAACTTTCTTTCTTTCATTTCCTTTCCTTTTCTTTTCAAAACACTTTTATATCAAAAACCAAATATCAAGTTTCCAAAATATGGTTGAAAATATATAAATTCATGATTCAGACTATCAACATCATAGAATTTCTCGTACCTCAGAACACCTTCAATTCACATTACTTACTTATACATATACCTATATACCCTTACACATACATATATTCATAGTACACCAACATATATCAATAATCTGAATCATCAATATCAATCAAAATCAGGACACTTTATACCATATACCATAAATCAAATCAAATAACAAACATATGACATATATGGTCTATGCGTAACAGATAACTTACTAAGACGATCGGATACCCTGTAGCAGCAGTCACCGACACCCTAACCTTTGCTCTGATACCATAACTTTAACACCCCGCCAGAGGCAAAATATTACTGGCAAGAGACAGGATTGACCTATCTCCATAAGCCTCTAAATCTACCGAAAATCCGGTATGATGTATCCTAAAACTGGACAACCTGGATCTCAGTCCAGCACCAAAACGAACCTAAACAGATCATATATCAAAACGGACCTCAGGTCCACACCAACACATCAAAATCACCACCTAAGGGCTCCGTGCCCATATCATCTATCAACACTCAAGAGCTCAGTGCCCACAACATCATAAGCAATCAAAACATTTTTTTAATATTTACAAATAGTGTGCTCAGCACGATAAATAAAATATTAATCCCAAATCCTACTCTTCTAAAGTTTATCCTTGGACACTTGCGAGGGTAACTGTCACTTGGGTGATCCACGTCTCGAACGTGACTTCTAAAGCTGTCGTGGTTCACCAATCTAGAAGCCAACCAGCAATAATAGCAAACTGATTGGTGTGAGTTTTAAAAACTCAGTAAGTAATCATGCAAGCATTACAAATAAAATATGCAAATCAATCATACTAGAAATTTTTCAGAGTTTTCAAGTTAATATGAGTCTTAGGATTATCAACATTCTATTATCCTTTATACTTTACCCATATCAAATTTTCATATTTACATATTGTCAATATAGTGGTTAGACATTCAAAACACACAAAACATGAATTCGAAATCACAAAGTACGTCACATAATATCAAAACCATTTAAATGTTGAAACATGAAGTCACATGTTAATAATTATCACGGTAAATATCTTTGAAGTATCATCAAATCGGTAAATCTAACATACTTTCTTCTATTCAGTTACAAACTTTCTTTAATACCAACACCTATTTCTTCAATATCAAAACAATCTTTCTTTAACCTTCTCTAATCCACGATAACCTTACAATAGCTTAACACTTGGGTTTCATATGCATTCACATATACTATAGCACACTTCTTTATATACATAAAAATATAATTTCAGAATCCTTACACATATATATACATATCAATACAACTTAGCAAACACGCTTTATAACCTCTGATATTCACATCGGTTTCCAATCATCCATTTATTTCACATGAGCATACACAATCCATACATATCACGAGTTCTATCATACACATACATACAGTCTGACATATTTACAAACATCATATACAACCAACCACGAAGAAAACATAACAATCAGTACATCTAAGATCACATCATCCAACGTACATACTTATGGAAGGTTTACACACACAATGCTCGTATGAGACTCATTACCTAGTTTAGAATAGGTATGAGATGAATTCCATCCAAACAGATTCCTAACCAGCTCGACTACTGTACCACGAGAACGTCAATCAATTAAACATACGAACATGCATACATATCACGGCACACCAAACACATCGCGCAACTTCTCATACACAAGCACAAACATAACAAACATTCCAAAACATGATTCAAACACTCACATACAAATATATGTTTCAAACATATAAATATATACCCTGTTACAAAATTCAAATGTCATACCTTTGATAGTCGTCATAACTTTTCTTTTATAGATCAAATATTTTCATTTCAGAATCTCTATCTAGGAACATTTGATAAAGTGTTTTTACTATATGAACATATCCAACCTATACATATCTTAACATCATATGCATATACGAATACATACTCATATACTTATGCATTTTCATATTCATTCACATACACAATTTCATATCGTTACACATTCATACCTTTACGTACATTCATACATACACATAGACATTAAACTTATCAAACATTCAACTTCACATCAAAGTATTAAAAAAATTCATACCTGTGGCGGTCGATAAACTTAACTATACGTAATCTTGTATCTCGTACTCAAAATCGCCTTTTAACTGTTCTCTTTCATCCTAACACGTTAGTAATCTATATTTATGTATATATGTATGTGTATATATAAATATTTATAATGCGAATTCTCCCATTCAAGTTGTCGTCGCATGGGTTACCTACCTGGCTTCACGAGCTCTTCAAGTCCTAGTCAAGTCTACCAAAACAAATGGTGAAATATTGTTAGAATCGCAATATATGAAATTCTCGACTTAACTTTGACAAAGTGCCAGATCTTTCTGGGACAACCCAAACAAGTTTGACTTCAAAACTTTCAGTTTCATTAGTCTTAAAGCATCATTATAAACTATTCCAAGCCACCAGTTCACCCAAATTCTCGGTTTACGTGTTTTTAGAAAATCTTTTGAAAACATTTCTGCAAATACTACGGAAGGGTCCTGAACCCTCCGAACCTTCCCGGATTTATCCAAACATATTCGTATTATCATAAATAACTCATAACTATCATCAAAACCAAAACACATCTTTATATGCAAGAATCCACTTTTACTGAAAACTTACATATTTTATCGGATCGATCAAACTCATTCCATTTTCACTCGGATTCTATCGAATGCTCATATTCAATATACTAATACTCAAACAATTCAATTTATAACAATATTCTACTCTACGAAGCTATATGATACATCCAAACATTTAACTATAAACTTGAAATTCGCAGATTTTTACCGGGAGATCTTACTGAGATTTCGAAGCCATATACAGACTCCAAACGAACCCACGAATGCGCTGGAATCATCAGAATTTCGATCGGAGCTACTATTAATCATGGATCACTAATCATCTGAATCTTCCTCCCTCATTTCACGTGCAACGGAGCACGGATCCGAAAAATTGTCACCACCATCTTGTAGTACCCTCTGAGAGCTTCGATTTGGCGGGTGGCTCGGGCCGTGAAACGAAGCGGCAAGCCGGGATCAGGAAATTCACCACACGCGTCTCTCTCCTATCCCTCGCCAATCGCCGGCGTCTTTGCCTCGTCATCGGCAACCAGCAGATGTGCGGGGGCCGAACATCTCCTGCACCGGCGCACTGACCGACAGTGGCTGGCTGGCAGCCGGCGCAAACAGAACCCTCCTCTGTGTTTTTCGGGAGTGGGGGTCGAATGGGGGAGTTTGTGATATTTTTCCATTTTTGCAATATGCAGAAACTATGGGGTATTTATAGGAAAATTTCAGGAATTTACATTCAGACCCCCGAAAATTGCAATCAGGCCTCTGTCATGGAACTTTCTAGAAATTTCATAATTTTGAAGCCCTTCTGCAAATTTCGAAAAGTGTTCAACATAAAAGTTGTTCGTCTCAGAAAAACGAGTCTGATGGTTCAAGAATCAGCTTAATCGGAGTTCGTTTGAAAGTTTTATAGTCGAAAAAATAAATTTTTACGAGTTTAACGATAAAATCAGAAATCACGTAACCGATTCTCAAAACCACGCGTTTTCCAAAGCGACGAATCTTCACTTTAAAATATTTTGATCTATCTTCTAACACATAAACTCTAATTTTCAATTACCATCCCGTTTCAAATCCTTAACTTTAATTTAGAAATCCTCCTACACTGTTCCGAAAAAAACTCAGGCTATTACAAATATAGATACAAATATCAATAAAAATATTTACGTTCATAAATACACCCCCACTAAAATTCCATTAATTATAAATTAAAAAATTAATTAAAATCAATATTCTTTAAAATTTAATCATGGTAAAATTTTTTATTTAAATATTTTCGGAATAATTCCACGTCGGAAATTATTAATTTCATCAAATTTATATTTCGGTTACTCAAAAAAAAATATCAGTAATATCTATTAGAGTTATTATTTTCGCATTTTTTAAAAAATTTCAATTTGATGCCTATTTGATGAATTATGAAAATACCCCTGATCGGGATCAATTTTAGTTGAAACATTAATATATTTAAAACCGGCCCAAAATACTATTATATTTAGACCCGAATCGGTCAAAAACGAGTCTCGGTGCATTGGCGAACTGCGACGCGAGGCCGTGGCAGCGATCAGCGACAAAGAGAGGCTTCAGCGCGCGCTATTGCCTATTGATGCTTCAGCGACAAACAGAGGCTTCAGGCTTCAGCGACAAACGAGAGCTGCTTCTGCCAACACCAAAATTCCAGTTTTTTTGTTTCTAAGCCAAAATACATATTAAACAATAAAAAACATATTTTTAACATGTTAAAAACAAATATTAATCAATGTTAACAATCTTAATATGCATCATACATGCATAAATTGATGATAAAACAATAAATCACAACTTATTTAATATTATCACAACTACAAAAATACAGGTAAATAATCCATACACAACAATTATTTATCCAACCAAAACATTAATAACTCTAAAAAAAAAAACACATATGAACATAAAATATTCATATATATAAGAAAAAATCCATAAAATAATAAAGGCTATAATACCGCTTTGAAAGTGATATTTGGAACAGTTTGCCTACCGGTGGTTATGGTCGTATAACGGACCGTGCAGAAACAACCGATAGAAGATCACAACCGTATCCTATGGATTTAAAAAAAAAAAAAATTTCAACAAATAAAATAATATATACACATATATATATTAATTAGGAAGAATATAAAAATTTATACATTCCTTAAGTGAATCCGGATAACCAATCATCTCCGATTTGTCTCCAAGTGTATCCACACATTGAAGGGTTGAGGAATTTCCGGTTATATTTTGTTAGGGAATTTGCCAAACTTGTGAAGAACTTTAGGAAACCAATTTTTTCTTTTTTTTCCTTCACTTTGCCGAGAGCTCCCTCTCACTTTCTTGGAGATTTTTTTTTTTTTTTTTTTTGTTTCATATTTGTTTATATCAAATATAAACATTTAACTTGGAAACCTAGGTGACTTGTAATTTTTATCTATAAAATCAAGTCATCTTTACTTTAATTAACCTACCATTAACTTACAATAATAAGTAAACAAGTTACTTTTGACTTTGGGAAAAAAAATTGGCTTGTATAAGAAAATATGATAAACTTTGATATTTTATTTATTTAATATTAAATATAAAATCAAATATTCTATATTTAATTCAATTAAATAAATATCATAAATGAAATCAAATCCACACCATTGATTAAAAAACAAATTTGGTGGATTTAATTAGATTATGACACATGTCAAAAAAGTCATGGTGGCATGTGTAAAATAAATCATAATTACATGGATAAATTCAAAATTTTCCATGTAATTATTAAATATTTTCTAGAAAAAAATATTACTAATATCTCTAATATATGTATTTTACATCTCTGACAGTATCTCATTGTCCGCAAATAACATCTGGAATATTATAAAATAATCAAAATATTCCCGAATTTACAGGTGTTAGCGCATCAATATCGGTAAATATTTTTCTGTTACAAATAAAGCATGGATATTGACAATCGATCATATATCGATGCAATTAATTAATTCTTCAACTTTCGGCTAATGTGTGTGACCTTCTGGGTTCATCGTGAACTGGACAAAGGACAATACGAACTATTCCGTATCACTTCGTCAAACTCATTGTAACCAAAGTTCCTAATGACCATAAGTGACCTCTAACAAGACATCATGATCCCCAAATATGATGAATTATCATATAAACCCATATAGTAGTATTTACATGTAGTAAGGTCTCTTTGCTGTCGACTCACAGTCGAATACGAGCCATGAAGTCGTCAAACCCCTACTCGATCATAAGATAATGAAGTCAATCATATACGGGGATCTACGTATCTGCAAAACATATTTTTGGAAATCGTGCACTTTGCCCAAAGATTAAATACCCCGTATTTGATACTCATACCTAGGATAATATTTACTACGCATCCTGGTATAACATAGCAATCATACAATAAAGGTCTCCCACTCGGCAAGGGGATCTCACATACTCCCATTGCAACTGCATCCAGAGAGTCTCCCTCCCAAAACGCAACTGCATCTCTCCGGCTTCAGCTTCTTACTTTCCTCAGCAGCACCTGCAACGAATACAAATGTGAACAGGACAAGTATAATCCAAAATCCAGCTGGATGTTACAACTTCACAGGCTTAGCTATCTTTCCTTGCGGTGGAGGACCGAAACCTTTCTTCTTCTTCA
Organism: Zanthoxylum bungeanum; assembly: GCA_019454045.1. NCBI lineage: Eukaryota > Viridiplantae > Streptophyta > Magnoliopsida > Sapindales > Rutaceae > Zanthoxylum > Zanthoxylum bungeanum. The sequence continues at coordinate 106,878 of SKCR01044461.1, read as the reverse complement.
CTTTCGTCTTCTTTCCCTTTGGCCTGGCATGGGAAGAAGCAGAAAGTGAAGTAGGTTTCGGAGGGCGAGTCGATACTCCCTTCCTTAGGTCCCCTTCTCATGTGATCAGCATCATATGCAGTTCATGGTAGGAACAAATAATCTCATTCATGTTGAAATACATTACGAATTGGTGATAAGAAGTTGGGAGCGAACCAAGAATGACACTCCTACCGAGAATGTCATTCAGATGGAGATTATGTTGTCTCAGTTGTTCGATCAAATCGATCAAGTGAAGACCATGCGAGCTCACAACTTGTCCCTCGTCTAGTCCCGCATGAAATAGTTCCATCGCAATTTTATGAACAACAATTTGTTCTTGGTTCATATACGATTCTCTTAATCGCATCATCATACTATACGCATCTGACATTCCATAGTATTGCCTCTTGAGTTCTGATGCCAGTGAACTTAATATGTATGATTTAACTTTTAAATCATCATCTTTCTAAGCTTGGAAAATTGTAGTTCCTCCGGTGTTGCGTCCTCAGACACAACAATGGGCAGCGGACCCTCAAGTGCATATCCCAACTTTTCGGATTCAAGGACAATCCTTAAATCCAAATCCAAATCGGTAAAGTTTTCAGCGCCTTTTAGTTTGTTCGTATCCATCATACGCTCAAATGGATTAGTTGATTGTGCCGCCATCACAAATCTATCGTATAGATTACGAAAAAACGTTAGCATAATTAAACAGTTTCAAATAATATCAAAAGCATTAACTAGATCAGGATTTTTAATCTAAAAATTCCCTCTCACTAATCATGCAATACTGTAATCCCAAACAGAAGACAAAGATTAATAATTAAATAAATACCAATAGTGAAAGACTGGTCCCATGAATATATTTTATCTCACAGCTTTGGCACGTTCTCGCCTACGTATATTCTTCAAGTAGACAACTCATTATCAATCACTCAATATTGACTCATGGGTTTCCGGTCTTCGTCGTTTCTCATTGTGACAGCTTTGGCACGTTTACAAGGAGGCGTACCAAGGTTAAACTCGTCAATGATAAACTCAAGCTACTTCCGTAACCCTGATAGCTTTGTCACGTTCAGGATTCCGCTTTTGCTTGAATTTATCTAGTATCAAATATACATCTGGCATAAATAAATTTCTATCGGCTACACCCTCACACCTTTGGCACATTCTCGGATGTAGTCATAGAAAATATATCCATAAACCATATTGACAAGACGGACCATGTAACATGCATCAAATACATAATGAACATAAAACCTTATTAATTAGGGATTTTTCGCAAAGTGTCATACACCCTAAATTTAATCAAATTAAATTAAAACATGCATGTATCAAGCAAAAACAAGATCAAACATAAGATTTAAAGGGCTAATCATATCAAGGGGCCTAGAATCATACTCGCTCTGATACCATTTTGTAGGGGTTTTATGGGGAATATCCGATAACGCAGCAGAATGCGGAAAATCAAATTTTTCCGTTTTCAATAATTTTTCTTGGATCAATTAAATAAACTTATTTATTTAATTATCCAATACTAAAAACTGAAATTTAACTCAAGAAATCGTTATTTCTTGAAAATTACCGTTTGACCCCTTAACTTTGCTTTTGTTCATTTTAGTCCTCAAATTATTAAAAATAATTTTGGATGATTCCAAATCGGTTCTAAAATGATTTCAACATGTCCAATACATGAGATTAAAAATTGCAACAAGAAACCCCAAAAAGTCCAAATTGTCGTGAGCCCCTCAACTTATGCAAATTGTGCATTTTTCTATTTTCTTGTTCAAACATGTCAAGATCAAATCCAATCAACCGAAAAAATAATATGCATCATATAAAACACCATAATACATCACATCTATGAAAAGCCCCAAATTGAAAAGGGTTATGAACCCTAATTTTATAATTTCTTCAAATTGATAAATACAATAAATTAATCAAATCCAATGTTTCAATCAAGTCTCTACCAGACCAAACAAGTCTCACCACTTTGAAATAACTCTAGAACAATTCTAGGTCACCAAGGAGTGGCCCAACAACTCTAGAATGACAACTAGATCATCAAATGACCATAAGAATGCTTAATAACATCTTATAAGCTTCCTTTGAATATCATAAATGCTACACCCATCATCAAACTTTCAACCATCAAAAACACAAAGAAGAAAGAGTATGAAAACTAAGAAAACAACATAGAAGGTAGTCAAGATCAAGAGGAATATTTTTCCCACTAATAACAAGTTGGAAATACTTATTTATTTCCAAGCTTTTCTTGATTTCCTTTTGTTTTTTTTCTCTTTTCTCTCAAACTTCTTTTGTTTATATTTTTGTAGGCTTACCAAAGGTTGAAGCAAATGAAAAAATTTAACATTTTAAATATTAGGGTTGTGGCTGAAATTTGGAGGAAAAATATCTAAAGGATTTTTGTAATTTTTAAAACCAATTTAAAAGAATACAAAATCAATTTGATAACTTTTTCCTTTAAAATTAAATTCAACAATTTCCACTTATAATTATTACCTAACTTTATCATCTCATAAGATATTTATATTTTAATTATCTTAATTATTTAACAATTATTATTTAATTAAATATAAATATCTCTTAAATCTATATATTATATTTACTTGAAATATCTCAAATACATATATTAATGATATATGTCAAATATCATAGTTTGATAATTAATTAATTACTGTGTATTAATTAATATCATATATTAAATAGAAAATACAAACTAATTAGGAAATGACGGTTCGGCCCCTAAAGCATGTATCTTTTTTTCGTTATGATTTTAAATGATTTACAAATAATCAACATATTCATAAAATTGTCTTAGTGCCTACGAGTATATTTCATCAGCGAGACTCTCTAGATTTAGGTAAATCCATCACGAAATCCAATTCGTGTCCATAATTCACCCACTCGTAAATTATGACGACCACTGATAAACTCCACTGAATCATACAAGTCTGAGGTATTTTACATCTGTCATTCCTCCATCACAGATATTTGGATATATCCCCAGAGATAGAGTATGTAAACGTCAAATCTCCATAGGGATAATCCCTTCGACGTCTTGTTGGGTTGGTGCTCGGAGTGCCAATCCGGATCGTATTTATGTCCGATTCAATGAATACGACATGCTTTTTCCATAATATTACTTATTTAATGGTAGCACCTCTTGTCTTTTATATACATATTCGATCTAATTATGATTAGAATCTAATATGATTAAATTGAAACTAAATCTCTGATTTAGTGATACGTGTATATTAGAAAAAGACCTTAGGATTTGCAACGTCGTGAGCAGTTACAACGTAGTTTGTAATTGACATTGGGAAGCGTCACTATAAGTTGTATATCCTTAAATAAAGTTTCTAGTCAAGATTACTAACACGGGTCGGTTAGTAAAATCTGTTGAGACCAGTACATGTCGTATATCGTGACTTGGTCCGATGGTTTATCCCAATGAACCATGGGTCTCGGGAGACTCTTATAGATATGTAGGTGTTTATTTGATAAACACAAAACGACTCACTGAAGATGTCCTAATAGATGGTACACCAACGTCAATAGGAATCTTCTCAAGTTGAGCGAGCACAGTGGTCTTTCGACTTGAGATACCACAGTGGATATATGAGTTATACTCCACACTTTGATGGTAGTCACGTCACCGATCTATTTAGATCAAACCTCCGCCTGTTCATTGGGTGTGGACTGATGCTCATGATATCCAGTGCGTATCAAGATAGAATACGTCAGTCCTGTGTACATGGCATAGGTATCCTACACGTGTTTACGATCTAGTAAATCCATGGTCGTGGTATAACTTCGGAATCAAGTTCCTAGTGTTATTTAGAGATCGTAAATTTGAAAGTCGACTATATTATACCATAAGGATTGGACGTTCTTATCTATATCCTAGGTATAATTTGGATAGCCTTTGATGGAGGGATTATATGTATGCAATGACTTCGACTTGCATAGTTTAGCGACATTATCTGTGGTCGTCATAATTCATGAGTGGGTGAATTATGGACACGAAATTGGATTCTGTGACGGATAAACCTAAACTTAGAGAGTCCCACAATATGAAGTGTACTCGTTGAGCACTTGGGCAACGCTTTATGAATAATACAGATTATTCATAACCTTTCACCGAATTAAATGAGTTAATTCGAAGCGTTTAAACGGTTAAACGAAAACACATGCTTATGTATTTATTATTTAATGTAAATAAAAATACATATATAATAATAATTATATTATTTAATTATTTAAATATTTAAATGTTAAATATTTGAATAATTAAATGATATACTTTTTCATAATTGTTATGAAATTTTTTGATTATTATTGGTTACAAATGGCATGATTTTAATAAGCTTTAAGTGTGCAAATTTGATTTGTCAAATTAAAGCTTATTATATTATTTAGATTAAATTGCAAAAATGACCATAATACCCCTAGAAAGTCGCCAAGCCTTGTTTAAAATTAGAAAAAAAAATTTCTTTCTCATTCAAGCACCATGGCCGAAATTCCTCCATTAAAAAGCTCGCAAAATATTTTGTTTGAAGAAACAAAAGAAGAAAGTGAAGAAAAATCAAGAAAAAGCTTAAGGAAAGTTGTAGATTAAGAGGTAATCTTTAATATTCTTAAGTTTAGGAAATTAGTTTCTTGTTCTTGAATTACTAGAATGGTTATAGGGATTACTTACTTCTTAGAAATTGGGTGTTTTTGAATTAGAGGATGGATTTGAAGGCTTATTGCATATGTGAAGTTGAATTGAATAATATTATTGTAATATTTATTCAATTTTATCATTTGATGATATGTTGTCATTCTAGAGTGTTATGACCACTCTTGTAATGCCTAGAATTGTTCTTGGATGCTTCATTGGTGGTGACTTGGATTGGTATTGTGATTAATTTGATTAATGTTGAAAAAGTTGGATTAAAGCATGAAAAATTGATTATTTTTGTTACAAAATCAGATCTGGAAAAACTGAGTTTATTGTGATGAAAATAATGTCATATAAATATATTGGATGTGTTTTGGGTGTTGGAACAATTGCTGGAAATTGTTTCGGAGTTGAAATATGTGAAAACGGTGAAAAACGGCGTTACCGTGTGAATTTTTAGCCAACCGAGTGACGGCTGCCCAAACAGTGAACTGCCCTAGTACTATTGGGGCTGACCTGGGCAGCCCTCATGTGCATTGGGTGGTCGATTCGGTCAAAAACATATTTTTATGCCATTTTACGGAAAAACGTTTTTGTAAAAGTTTCGTGATATTTTTAAATATTTATGTCGTTATTTGATATCAAATAAATATGTTTAGGTAAAATATGAATGAATTATTCATATTGGAAATTGAATAACTTATTTGGTAATTTAAAAAGTTTTAAAATTACGATTTCACCCGAACCGCGAGCTTCCGCTGCACCTTCGCCAAAACCCCAACAAAAATGGTATCAGAGCAGGTCTGATCCTTAATCCATTACATTTTTAATGCTTGATATATGATTTATAATCCAATTTTAATATTTACACATCCATGTAATTTAGATATTTCTTGACTTTTTGGTTCTACGCTAACGGGAAACGTAACGGAAATTTAATCATTAAGTTAAGTTATGTTTTCTAAGGTAGAATTGAGTTGATCTAGATTATATTCTGCATTTGATGTGGAGCAAAGCTTTATTGAGCAATATCCCCGCTTAAATAAGGCAATAGAGTGACATGTATTGGATACATGTTTCTTGTTCCGTCTTGTCAATACGGTTTATGGGTATCTTTCTATGGCTGCATCCGAGAAAGTGCCAAATCAGTGATGGTGTAGTTGATAGAATTTTATCCATTCCAGATGTATATTTGATACTAGACAAATTCAAGTGAAAGTGGAAATCCTGAACGTGCCAAAGCTATCAGGACTACATCAGTAGCTTGAGTTTGTCATTGGCAAGTGAAGCCTTGATATGCCGCCTTGTGAACGTGCCAAAGCTGTCATAACGAGAAACGTTCAGGACCAAAATCAGAAGTCACAGTGAGTGTGATTGACAATGAGTTTTCTACCTAATGAATATATGTAGGCGAGATCGTGCCAAAGCTGTGAGTCGAAATATATTCATGGGGTCCACTTCTCACTATGTAATTCGATTTAATTATTGAATTCCTTTTTTCTGTTGGGGATTACGGGATTACGTAAAATAGTTGGAGACACTGCTGGGTTAAAAATCTATAACTATAGCAGTGTGTAATGTTTTTTTGGAAATGCTGCTTTTGTTTTCCTTTATTCTATATTTTTGATAGAATTTAAACTTCTTATACACTGCATGCATATTATTTGAATATGTTTTCTAACTTCACTTATGGTTGCGTATTTCTAGAATGGGTTCTAGAATGTTAATAGACTTGGATATTGTTAGATTAGTCAAAACCATCAGGAACTGTTGTTCCGATTTTCTAGAAAATCAAGATGGTTAGTGACTTAGTTACTAAGTCATGATAAGTAATCTAAATAGATATCTGTTTTAGCAAATAATTATCTAGAGAGAATAATTTCTTATGCGGTAAGAATTGACGTGAATTAGTTCATTTCTTGAGATTCTTGACTGGCATTAAGAAAACTCCATTAGGTATTTGTTTATCTTATGATGACGTTTCTTGGCTTTAGTGACTTTTAGAAGTCACGTGTTTGACACAGTTTTCTAATCAATTATTTGCAATTATTGTGAATAATTGAAGGCAAATTATAGAGCTTAAGAAAGAAGATGTGTATAGTTGTGTATAGAGAATATCGATTCTCACAATACGAAAATTGTAGGTATTGGATACCAGATCTCCCTTTTAGTTATTTAAAATAATGTTTAATGATTGTTTTTGATATTTGATATTAGAATTTGCGGCTATTGGATAGTTACTTGTTCTTTATAAATAATTGCTACATATCTTAATATCACTAGTAGTGTCATTGTTGAAGAGATAAACATTAAGAAAAATATTTGGTTAACTAAATAACTTAGAACAATGCTTTATGAGATTTTATCACATAAGCATTAGATGCTAATTCCATATGGTAAAGGATTGTCTGATACTTGATCACACCATATATCCTTATCCATTTAATGAATATTGTATTCAGGATGTGATTGAATCTCTTTTAACCAATGATCGTCATTGGACCATACATTTATTAAACTAATACTTTGGAAGTATATAATTTAATGAATTATAAATTGTCATGGATAGTTTTCTTCACTTCGTAACTTAGTTAATGAATTGTCATGACTTGGTTACATGTTTCTAAAAGAATATATATTGAACGTCTTGAATAGTTCGAGAACTTTCAATATGTTTCTGATGAAACGCGGATAGAATGTTTTGAATGGTTCAAAGATATTCTATTTGAAGTGTTGAAAACTATATCTTAAAAATCATTGTGAGTCTTTGAATTGTTCAAGGATGTTTGATATGATCAAACATGTGAATTTATGGCAATTAATTTTAAAGTTATTTAATGAATATGATTCTTACTCAATATCATTTTTCTACAATCCCATTGTGATGGAATTGATCAGTGAGAGAAATCGAATCTTATATGATCTGATTCGTTTGATACTGAGTCTTACTGAATTAGTTTTCAATACTCTTGGGGATATGCTCCAGTAACACTAATTCATTTTTTTTAATTAAGGTTCCATTAGTTTCTACAATTACGTATATGATATGTATAAGTAGAAAATTTGAATCTTAAAAGGTTTCAGATTTGAATCTTCCTTTTATATAATAGTTATATAATTGAAAAGTACTTGCGCCTTGGAGGTACAAGTAAAAGTTTATCATTAATTCTATTTAATAGAATATTGTATTCTATTTGATAGAATATCTTTTCTATGATCCCGGGTAATAAAATTGTTCTATTACTTGGTGTGTAACATCAGATGTTAACAGTTGAAGAAAAGACTTGACTTATTGAAGTCAAATGTGACAGTGATAAACTATAAATGGAACTACATAATTACTAAGATGAAAGGACCCTACGATATCTTCCTTATAAGTTCAATAGGATGTCAGAATCATTTGTGAAATATTTGATACTTAATGGTTCTGTTATTTTCTTATCGAAGAAAATTATCCTATAATTTATAATGGTAGCTATATTTGATATCGATTTCGGAAGTTAGCATTGAACCGTAGATCTAAAATTTTTCGTAGCTTACTACGATCAAGTTTTGAACTTGATTAAGCTTTCTTTATGAATCATTCATAAAATATGCAAATTGTTTGCGCAACAAAAGCAATGTGAGCTTGTTAAAGGTTTGACCTTTATAATATGACAGTGAGAAAAGTTATACTCAGCTATCTATTGTAGATTCTGAGGAAACTTCTCTCTAGTCGCACTAATTGAACAATTAAAGATCTGTTGGTTAATGTTGATATTAAACTGTGTATTTTAGCTAAAGAATGTAAAGTGGCGTTCTTGAGTGGTTTCTTCGAATAAGAGATCTATTGCGATTTCTTTGTTTGAAAAGTTCATTCTAGAATGGCCCTGGAGTTTGTATTCTGATGAGATCACAGTTTGGTGTACTAGCTTATAGAGCCTATTGTAGACTTAGATAAGCTTTCCGAAAATCTGTGTTCTCTAATTTTGATACAGTCAGATTGTCTGATTTTATCAAAGCATAAGGAATACATATTTGATAGTACGGTCAGTAGGAGCGTACAAATTTCATTCTAGTGTTATATATCCTAAGGACATTATCATTAATAATGTAATAATGAAATGTTTGTGAGATAAAAGGTTTACCTAAGTCTTCTTTTCTCTGTGAATGCAGTGAGAGTAGTCTCTGTTATATTTGATATAAAGTTTTATATATGATATAAAACAAGAGACTTGTGAGATACTCCCATTAGTCGTGCATTAGATATGATCTAATAAAGGACACAACAAGACTATTTGTATGATAATTAGTATAACTGTTTGACAATTAGTGTGTCTCTTGTATATAGTATTTATCTTTCGTAAATGATAATTCCTTTGTCGAAAGAGAAATTGATTAGAATGTCTAATCAATCTTATGCATTATAAGATGATGGCACAATGAATACTATATTATGTACGATTAAAGATATCAATTTAATTATAATTGTTACGAGTTATTTTGATATGATGTAGACAATAGGATGTGTCTTGAAACATGTTCTTTGTTATCTTTGAGATATTAAGAATGAGTTTCTTATTCATGGAGAATATAATTCGCAACCATTAGGGTCAAATTAGTTTTGAGTCTGATTATGACGTTAGATGGTCTACGCCATATAAAGTCAGAAAAGATACAGTGGGAGTGTCACGGTTGATTCTACTGTATTAGTGGAATTAGTTGTAACTTATGAAGTATTGACTTATTAAGTTACATAGTGACCTAATAGATTACAAGTTTTAATATTATTATTGTGTTTGCGGTCGTCTGCATAGTATTTTGGATTTGATCTCAAAATACATAGACGACTCAGTAGCTGTAGCACAATATTGATATCGCATCAGAGTCATATTGATGTATAACTTAGCTTATACAATATATGAATGATGATGGCTAAGGGAACGATTTGGTTTGTTGGACAAACTCAATGTGTTAAAGCAGACTTATATGTTGTTGCCTACCTCTTGAGTGCTAGGTGAGCTCTTGAGGGCCATGAGTATGTGATACACATTGAGAGGTGTATATGATACCGTGGATTGGCACTAGAGCAAGTGGGAGAAATTGTTAGGGTTGGTGCTTGGAGTGCCAACCCGGATTGTATTTATATCTGATTCATTAATACGAACAATTCCTTTTTCCATAATATTACTTATTTAATGGTAGCACCTCTTGTCTTTTATATACATATTCGATCTAATTATGATTAGATTGAAACTAAATTTGATTTAGTGATACATGTATATTAGAGAAAGACCATAGGATTTACAACGTAGTGCGCAATTACAACGTAGTTTGTAATTGACATTGGGAAGTGTCACTATAAGTTGTATATCCTTAAATAAAGTTTATGGTCAAGATTTACTAACACGGGTCGGTTAGTAAAATCCATCGAGACCATTACATGTCGTATATCGTGACTTGGTCCGATGGTTTATCCCAATGAACCATGAGTCTCGGGAGACTCTTATAGACATATAGGTGTTTATTCGATAATCACTGAATGACTCACTGAAGATTTCCTAATAGATGGTACACCAACGTCAATAGGAATCTTCTCGAGTTAAGCGAGCATAGTGGTTCTTCAACTTGAGATATCACAATGGATATATGAGTTATCCTCTACACTTTGATGGCAGTCACGTCACCGATCTATTTATATCAGACCTCCGCTTGTTCGTTAGGTATGGACTGATGCTATGATATCCAGTGTCTATCAAGATAGAATCTGTCAGTTCTGTGTACAGGGCATATGTATCCTACACGTGTTTACGATCTAGTAAATCCATGGCCATGGTATAACTTCAGAATCAAGTTCCGAGTGTTATTTAGAGATCGCAAATTTGAAATTCGACTATATTATACCATAAAGATTTCATGTTCTTATCTATATCTCAGGTATAATATGGATAACCTGTGATAGAGAGATTATACGTATGCAATGACCTCGACTTGCATAGTTTAGCGAGATTATTTGTTGTCTTTATAATGTTAGTGTCCTACACATGCCCAAGGTCTCTAAACATTGATTTAAGTGTGATTCATCAAGATAAGTTTGCAGAATTAACTTACATTGAGCGGATGAGAAGTTCAAAACTTTCTTTGGATGATGGAAGCTCCAAGATTTATATTGAATTCCAAACTCAAGGGTGAGTTTCCCTATAACCTTTCTTTAACTCTCAAAGTGCTAGCAATGGTGAATTTTGAAACAAAATTCAAGGAGAAGAGAAGGAAGAATTCGGCCACAAGGAGAAAGAGAGAGATGGATGAATAATTCACTTCCAAAGTTTTCTTAAGTTGGTAGGTGTGATGTGTAATTAATCCAATTAATAAGCTCAACCACTTCCATCATAAATAATGACAAGTTGATGTAAGTGATGTGGGTCCCACCCAATTTTGAATTCCAAATTCAAGTTGGCTTACACAACACACTTTGGGCCTGGATTCATTTAATCCGACTAAACGAATTTTCTGTCGCTAAATAATTAAATCCAATTTAATTAAATAATAATGCCTCGCAAAATTATTACGAAAGTCGCTTCCGAATTAATTCCAAATTAATTTGTTCGCTTGAATTAAAATCCAATTTTAATTCCGTATTGAAATCCAATTTCAATTAATATATCCGATATATTATTTTAGCCCAATTAAATAAATTAAATAGTAAAATCCAATTTAACTATTAAATTTACTTTACCGATTAATTCCAAATTAATCACGTTCTCTCTTCTAGACAAATTTAATCCCAGATAAATTATTTCCGTAATTAATCCCAGATTAATTTTCTCTCTCATAATTAATCCTAGATTAATTCTGTTCGAGTCAAATATCATTGGTGAATCTTTGGGAAGCGACCCAAGAGATCCTTGGATATGTTGGCAATAAATACGGTTGTCAGACTATCCGACACGTGCGTACCCCGTACCACGTTCTCACCGATTTACAAGACATGGTTGGTTTCTAGCAAAGCACTGTGCCTACCCAATTCCTCAGAAATATTCAACGAAGAATATATAATCTATATCAGGCGTAGTATACAAAGTATTACGTAATTCGATCCAGTATCGGATGTCACATGCTAGGCCTAGGGCTGGAATTGTGTCTGCTCCATACGAAGCATCTATCGGATCACGAGTAACTAGTGTCTGTAATCGAATAATCATGACCTAGTCATTTAATCCTGATAACTGCAGCATATGAGAGTACCAGTACCATATCCTGCGTGATCATCATGTCCATATGACTGAAGAGATACTTCCATCTTGACATCACACCCAATACACTACGATTCTTAGTAAATCCAGAAGAGGCGTACACAGAACCTGTTAAAGCTCCGGACGACCAAAACCAAAGCAAACTGATTGTCGCAAGTATTAGTGATGCAAGTCTCAGGTTAAAGATCACATACATCTACCCTGATTCAATTTAATTCAACCGACCATAAAGGCGGTATCCAATTAAGTCAGGATTAAGTCAAATTAAACTAAGTCCAACTGACCATAAAAGCGGTATCCAATTAAGTCAAATTTTAAGATAATTTATATATTATAACTAAGGGAGATTAATCTAAATTATTATAATAAAAGCTTTACCTTTCACCCAAGCAGAAAGAAGTTACCTACTCATGCTTAAAGTAAAACAAACAAAATTTTATTACTAAATTAAAAATTAAATATAAGAAAACTTAAATAAACACACAAGATACTCTCTTCTTAGTATTCCAGAGAAAATCCCCAGAAGAAAGGATGAATTTTCCTTTGATTTCAGCCTCTATTTATAGGCTCCAAAAACGGTCCGTGTCGCGACGCGTAAAGTCCTCTGCGTCTCGACTTGTGCTACAGTAATGTACAAGTGTCGGCAAATCAATAATTGTGATGACGTCATGATGACGCGGTGATGACGCATGTGATGACGCAATGATGATGCACCTGATGACATTTCGGTGTCTGAATTATTGGTTTCGCGTCGCGACGTAAAGGATGTTGCGCATCGCGACACGTGAACAGTAAATTTCCCATTTTGCCATTTTAATCAGTTTTTCGCCGTTTTAGCCCCGATTTGATTCCATTGAGTCCCAAAATCTTATTTATCTATAAAATAACACAAAACATATCAAAATATTCACAAAACTAGAGAAACTATACAAAATATTAAGTAAAAGGGGCGGTAAATATTGATATATTTTCCGCTTATCAGTGCTATGACTCATTACCAATAAAAAGAAGTATAGGCTTCACTCGCAATCTTGATCTCTAAACTCTTTAGAGAAAAATTATCACACAAAATAATTTTTTTCTTTTTCTTGTTCTTTCTTTTCTTTCAACTCTTTGAGAGAAAAAAAGAACTATGGTGGCTAGAGTTTCACAAATTGAGATTATCGTAAAAAGGAAAACTCTTTTCCTATTTATATCTAGGGTTTAATTTGTTGTCAAAAAAACCAATCCCTTTCCTTTTCCATCTAAGTTTCGGCCAGCCCTATTATTTTTGTAACTTAAATTTTTTTATAATTGTCATCATAATGACATTAAAGTGTTACTAAATAAAAAAGGTGTAACTACTATTTATGAAAAATTGAATTTTAAAATCATATTTTAAAATCCTTTATTTCAAAAATGACATTTTAAATAATTTAATATTTATAGTAAATTAAATAATTATCTCATAATCATTTATTTAATGAAAACTTTATATTAAATATAATATAAAGTTACATGTGTGACAAATATATTATTAATCCCATTAATAATAATATCTATGTGAGTATATAATCGGGATATCTAATTATATTTAATTTGCTACAGTATATCGAGCTAGCATGGGGGCCAAATAGTCCTACAGTTCCAAACTCCAATAATCCTGGGATATTAATTAAACTATTTAATTAAATATTCTAAATTATTAACTTCTGGTTATTCCACTAAAAATCTGAAGTTGTACTCTCGTTGTCGTAGATAAATAATAGAAGCTGAATTTCGTCAGTGTCCATCTGTAACACCTTGCCAGAGGCAGGATGCTACCAACAGAAGACATGATTGAACCATCTCCATAAGCCTCTGAATTTACTGAAAATTCGGCATGATGTATCCTAAAAACTGGACAGCCTGGATCGCAGTCCAGCATCAAAGTTGTAACGATCGGTAATTCTACTATTGTTACATTATAGTATCATGGTATTGCGGGACGAAGGTATCACAACCTAAATTATGTTGGGACACATATATACGTATGGAACGACTTTGGATACAATCGATAAATTCTTCGGAAGTCCGATACGAGATTCTAAGATATTCTATTCTAGACAACCCACGGTAATTGAGGTGTAACTTTCTCATACAAACTCTGATTATTATGAATTTTCTATCGCCGAAAAGCTCAGACTGAGACCTAAAACTTCCATGTTGGATATTTTTTTCCAAATTTGAACCATAAATAGGCTGAAAATACGGATTAAAAATTCAAATGAATAGTATCTGAGGGCATTCTAGTAAATTCTACAACTTCTTCAAATTTATACACTCTTCTTATTTTATTTTAAGGCCAACTATAAAAGGGAGGCACTATTCACAAATACCCCAAAAATTGAAATAAAAAGAGGAGAAGAAGAGAAGTAGAGGCAAGAAGAATGGCATCCATGGAACCTTGAAAGATAAGAAAAATACACAAAGAAGAGGTAAGGGTCTTTGACCCAAATTTTAGATTGTGGATTTTTGATGATAAAATACTAGATGGATGATAGAAGCATGTTAGAAATTTCTTTTAGTAACATAACATGTGTGGGAATTGATTGAAACCCCTAAGTTTGGAGTTAGTTAGGAATATGAGATTAAAGTGATAAAATGGGTTTAATCATATGGATTATATGGGATAGATTGGAAGTTGATTGTTGATGAGATGATGATTTAGTTTATGTAGAATTGAGGGTAATTTGATGATTTGAGCATTGGTTTTTAGTATGGGAATGATAGGGTTGTGCATTTGGGTGAATTAGTTTTTAAAAGAAAATAGAATCCTGAAAACCGTTTCGCGTCGTGACGCTGAAGGACTTTGCGTCGCGATGCGAAAGAGTAAAATTTAGGAGCGTCTCTGGTTGATGCGCATTGCGACGCGCCCTGACCTGCATCGCGATACGAGTTCAAAATATGGCCCGAATCGATTTTTGGCCATCCATGTTTCTTTTTAGCATGCTTGAGGCCGCCTTATAGGTCTCATATCAGTTCATATTCATACCTTACATCGAGATATAAGTACGATAAGCCTTATAGACTTGATATGTTGATGCATCATTCAGCTTAGCTAATATCCCATATTCATTTTTACAACTTACATGCTAATCAAGTTTCCGATCATAGATTATAATAGGAACCGCAATTTCCTTCGACAAGGGATCCAATGCCAGCCAGATTCCAAAACAGTGAGTGGACCTTTTTCCTCAAACTGATTTTATTTTCAAGTTTTGATAACAGACTTTCTTTTACGCTTTAGGGAATTAGTTATTTTCATTACAGTAATTTCATGAAAGGTTATGCTCTATGATATGTTTGAGAAAAGAAATGTTTTCAGAATTTGATTTTATGAATTTCGGGGCATGCGGGAAAAAACCCACCCCAGTATGTAACTTGATACAATTTGGAATTGACGGACAGAGAACATGTGCACATGTAGAAGATTGGGATGACGGCGATACGTAACACCCCCAGATCCTAGATCAGGGCTAGGGGGATTGTGATACGTAACACACCTATACCCTAGTTTCAGAGCTTGGAGGGTTGCATAGATCCGCACGGACAGAGAACATGTGCACATGTAGAAGATTGGGGACGGAGATACATAATTCCCCAAGACCACCAGTTTCAGGGACAATAGTGGCATGCTTTTGGGGACGGCGATACGTAACGCCCTAAAGTCATGGATTTGCACTGCTGGCTCTAGTTAGGCGTATGAGGGGACGACGATACGTAACGCCGTCATACGTCAAGTTTTTCAAATACAGACCAGTTTCCAGATATCAAAATTTCAGAAACAGCGTTTTCAGATATCAGATTTCCAGTAAACAGTTTTCAGAAAATTAGAGATCAGAAATAGTTTTCAGAAAATTAGAGATCAGAAATAGTTTTCAGAAACCAAACTTTCAAAAGCAGAATCAGAAATATAAGATTTATAACAGAGATTTCAAGCAAAGTTTTCAGAAAAAGAGTTTTTATATAAGTTAATTTTGAAACTTTGGTTTTAGGATCAAATGATTTTATATCAGTATTTCAGTTGCTTTTATCGTCCACTCATTTAGATCGTACAACGATCTAACCCCCCACTCCCAGTTTTCTGTGGTTATAGGTATTCTCGGAGGACAAGCTTGGGAGGACGGATATTGATGCAGTCACTAGGGTTGGAGTCCACCAGTACAAGTCAGATAGAGTGTGAGTCTATCAGAGTCAATTTAAAGTTTTATATTAGTCTTTGACTGTGAGGCTATTATTGTAAAAGTGTGTTATTGAGTTTTCAGTTTCAGATGTTGAATTAGTATGTAATAATTTTGAGCTTGGGCTACGGCCCCACACATAATATAATTAATTAAAGAAAAGAATATTAGTGTCTATTTATAGATTGAAAGTCGGAGGCTTTATGGGTTAGTACGGTCTATCCCCTGCCGGTAACATCTCGAAGATCAGAGATGTTACAAACATGGTTTCAGAGCATGGTCTAGGGAGTCAGTGACTGCAGTGGGCAGATTGATGGGGTCTGGTATACGTAGTATGTCTGGGATACTCGTATGTGAGGCACTACCTCTCCAGTATCTGATTCTTGAGTACGTCTTCAAGTTCTATAGACAGGTTATAAAGTCTTCCTAGATTATTCAAATAAAATTCCTTATGAGAACTATTATACTCTAAATCCAAGTTGAGAAATCTTCTTGAAGTTATTCCGACCTATTACCAGAAGTACAAACGAGCTATGAAATCAGACAGTAAGATTTTAAGAAAAGTTACCAATGGAGTGAGAAAGAAAAGCTAGAAGAAAATAAAGAAATATGTATAAGAGTGTAAGCAGCCAGAGATAAAGAAAAGTAAAGGGATAGAATAAGACAGTGAAATTCTGAGGATATTTACCCTGGACAATAGAAAGAGAATAGGAAAAGCCCGAACAAGTAATACAGTGCCTAGAAGATGTAAGATCCCTTCCTTCCTCAGAACATTCCTTCAAGCTGAACTAATAGCCTTCAAGCACTTCGTGTAGATAGTAAGTTCCCCAAGTAACGAGGAATAGACAGGAAGATAAAAAAGAAGCGAGAGATCAAGGCTAGCCTAGGGAGTTCCCATAGACAAGAGATGCCAAAAAGAACCTAAGGAACTCCAGATCCCCAAATCCAAACCCAAGTCCTCAAATAAATAAATAAAAGTCATAAACAGAAACAATTAGTTACTTTACCCCAAGTGATTCGATTAGGACAAGACCCTAAGTTACTTAGTTTGCGACCACTTAGTGAATAAGGACCAGTAAGGAAGAACAATTGAGAGATTAAATGAATTGTGAGATGATTAGACAGCTAAATCAGTGAGTTCAATGAATCATAGATAAAGAGTATGAGATGGAATAATTTGAAGTTATGGTAAGTTGAACTAAGTCAAAAAGCCATCGTTGAATTAAGGAATCCGTAAAGAAGCAAGAACTTATAAGTACAAAGAGAGCAGGGAGAACGATTTACAGGTGTATAGTAAATAGGTTATAAAGAATCTCATGGTACTGATGTTGGACAATTATGACCCATAACATCACTATTTGTACATAACATGGCGTTGTTGTACAAATTAACTATGTGACAAAGGAAATTGCTCTTTTATCATTTGTAATTGGATTACCAAGATACATAAATGATAAAAGTCCATATGATTAGTACCGGATTAATAAGATATGAGACAATATTAATCCACTAAGGTTTAATCATTAAATATCCCTAGTCGTAGTATTATCGAGACTGGACATTGATAATGCGGAATAGACTAGTATTGCACTTGTGCGCGTTGTGGGAGCATAACGACATAGTTCTCATATATTTAAGTATTGGATACTTATGCAAGTGTGATAGGAGGTTGTGTTTACTGATGGTACGGGAACAGCTTCGCTCTGGATAGACCCATCGGAATCACATTGGTAGTATGACTATGTGTCTATGGGAATCTGAATCAGGGTAGGTGTATTTGGTCTTAACCTGAGACTTGCATCGCTGATACTTGCGACAATCAGTATACTTTGGTTTTGGTCGTCCAGGGCTTTAACAGGTTCTGTGTAAGCCTCTTCTGGGTATATTGAGAATCGTAGTGTATTGGGTGTGATGTAAAGATGAAAGTATCACTTCAGTCATATGGAGATGATGATCATGTAGGATACGAAACTAGTACTCTTAAGTACTACAGTCATCGAGATAATATGAATAGGTCATGTTTATCCGATTATAGAGACTAGTTACCAGAGATCCAATATATGCTTCGTACGGGGCAGACACAATTCCAGCCCTAGGCCTAGCATGTGACATTCGATATTGGATCGTAATATGCAATACTACGTATACTACGCCTGACATAGATTACATATTCCTTAAAAGAATATTTCTGGAGAATTAGGTAGGCATGGTGTTTTGCTAGAAGCCAACCATGTCTTGTAAATCGGTAAAAATATGGTACGAGGTACGCACGTATTCGGATAGTCCGATAACAGGATTTACTGCCAACATATCCAGAGATCTCATGGGTCGCTTCCCGAAGATTCACTGATGACGTATGACTCGAAAAAAATTAATCTGGGATTAATTAGAAAAGATATAAAATTAATCTAGGATTAATTACGGCGAAATTTATCTGGGATAAAATTCAATTAATAGAGAGAGAACGATTAATTTAGAATTAATCGATAAAATAATATATTCGATATATTAAATGAAATTAGATTTCATAACGGAATTAAAATTAGATTTTAATTAGCGAATTAATTTAGAATTAATTCGCGAGTGACTTTAATAGTAATTTTGCTATGCATAATTATTTAATTAAATTTGATTTAATTAAGTCGCAATTGAAAATTCGTTAATTTGAAATTAACGAACCCGAGCCCAGGATGTGTTTGTTGGCCCACTCCAATTTTGAATCAAGTGGGGCCCACATCAAATCACATCTTTAGTCACTTTTGTGATGGAAGTCACATCAACCTTTTTGTGATGTGTGTCAAGTCACCTTTTGGTGATGGAGGTGGTTGAGAGCATTAATTGCAATTTTGCTATCAACACACTTTGTTGATTTTTGGAAAATCATAACACACACAAAAATTAAAATAACAAAATGACTCTCCCTCTCCAACTATCACTTGGACGAATGGCCTTCCTTTCTTCTCTTGTTCTTGGCTTGGCCGAGAACCACAAAGAAGAATTTGAAGATTTTTATTGCAAAATTCTTCCATTGCTAACACATAAAGAGATCATACAAAGGTGATAGGGAAACTACTCCCATGAGTTTGGAATTCAAACAACAAGCTTTGAAGCTCAACATACATCAAAGGAGAAGCTTGGAGCAACTTCAATGGATGCAAAGTTTTTATTGTCTACACATCCTTAGCCGATCAAAGTGAGTAATTTTCGCTACTTTACTTTGTTTATTCACACCATTTTATGCTTAATATGATCTTGGTTTGACCTAGAAAACCCAACAACCAAAAATAAAAGACTAGGTAAAGAGTAGTACCCGAACTAAAGATTCTGTAAAAGATGTACTGAGTAATTGAAGTTTATAGAGTTTTCAGAAAAGAAAGGATATAAGGAGTTTAAAGGACTAAGATGAGAAGAAAATCTAAGTAGCTGAATAGACTTCGCAAGGAAAAATAACTATAGAGTATAATAGGATTTTAAGAAAAAATAAAGACTTAAGAGGGACAAGTAAAAGAAACTAGAAGAAAGGGGTACAAAAGCAAATGATGAAGAGAGTAGAGAATATGATTATACAAAATGCTCATGATAAGGGATATTATAACCGATAGTCGGGTAGCGAATCAATAGTGAAGTTAAAAATGAGACAATTCTGATAGTACCTAGTGTGAGTATCTTAGTGTGGTAATGGGAACTAGTAACATGGGAGTCTTAGACTAATAGATGAACAGGAGAAGCAATCACAACATGAGTAGTTGATGAGATTACCACCATCAGAAAAGCGTCAAAATCAAACTCCACCCTCCCAACCCTTATTAGATCGTGACAACATGGATTAAATAACAAGAGTACGGAAGCTGCACAAGGAAGTTTTTAGAGAACATGACTCCAGAGAAGTTTTGTAGAAGGGGTAGTGTGTTCGATAGATGATCATGATTAAAAGTAATTTAAAGGAAAATGACCAGGGAGTTTTTAATAGTAGTGCCCTAGTACATGATTAGACATCAGATATATACATACACGATAGCCCTATGCTTATAAGACAAGCAGTATATGCAATTGGATTATCATAATCATAAAGGTCTCAGGATAAGTTCCCATATTCCCAACCTTCATTGGACAACAATCGCATATACGGACCTTTAAGGATGCTTTAAGATATTCCCAGGAATAAGTTAGAGTATAGCGAAAGAAGACCACAGTGTAAGACCTTCAGATATATTTTAAGAATAGAATAAAAGTGAGTGACAGTTCTGAGTACAAGAATTAGAAAAGAAATAATTCAGATGGAGCGGTACAGAAATAAAATAGTAGTCAAGTAATGACCGAAATTCCAAGGAGCCAATGTAAAGAAAGAAGATATTCCTCAGGTAAGAAGACAGAGACATAGACCAAGAAAGTTCTCAGTAGATAGTAGAAGAAATCAGAGGATGAAAAAAATACTAAGAAAAAGTTAGGAAATGAAGCTGTTAAGGTGCAACGACAGTAGGAGAGAATACCTAATAAATATAACAAAAGTAAGTAACAACAAAGTAATTTTGGTCAGGTAATCATATAAATACCTAACTCTAGTCTAAGTTAACCAAACCACTATGGGTTTGGGACGATTTTAGCCACGGGTATGGGTAGTTTGGTAGATTCGTATTAAGGTACGGAATCGAAAAGATAAGTTAATGCATATTGTAATTGACATAGCAAGTTAATTCTCAAGGTACGAGATATTAGCATGTATTTGAGTAATAACCCTTGAAAATAAAGTACAAAAGAGTGTGAGCTTTAGCTATGACCAAATAGCCAGGGTCGATATTAATAGTATGGATTATAGTCTAGGCACCAAAGTGCATATAGTTAAGCTTAAATATGTAGCCAATTGAGGAGGACCATTAGGCGGCATCATAAGTAATAGAAGTTTAGCAATGAGAATATATAAATTAAGTGGCTAAGTGATGAGAAAGAATATAAAGATCAAGTTGGGCAAGTGAAGCAAAATGAGTATTGAGTACAAGTATGTAGATACCAATACTTTTAGTGAGGGCTAAAGGTGTCGGCAAAGAAAAACCTAATCGAGTCGAATAATTAATGAATATAACTAAAGATCTAGAGGAAAAGAGTTCCTTGGAGATAAAGAATGATGAGTACAACCAGAGGTCCAGAAAAGAAGTAGGCAATGATACTCAACAAATGTCTTAGGAAACGAGAACAAAGTAACACTCTCAGTAAATAATTCAAGGAATAATTGTTGAAGCCATGAACTTTGAAGCAGTTTACTTAAGTATGACTGAATGTTCGAGGCATTAGTTAGATATTAAAAATGACAAAGAAACTCATATGTTTACTAGTCAAGTGAGAGTGATTAGCCAGACAAAGACCTTTATTGTTAAGTCAAATAGAAGCCCCGTTGATACATAATAGTTACAGAAAAATAAGAGTTCACACAAACAAGTGGGTGTACAGCTTTAGTTATAACTCCCAAGCCATGACATCCTAGGTTCAGCTTGATAGGACACGAAAAATCGTTGGGAAATGGTATAATACAGTGGATGAAAAATAGATGGGTAAATATTCAGTTAAAGCTTGTATTGTGTAAGAAACCCATAAACCTTATGATTTATGATAAGATCCAAAGTTTAAGAGGATTGGAGGATGAATCCTATTTAAGGGGGGAGAATTTGTAACGACCGGTAATTCTACTACTCTTACATTATAGTACCATGGTATTGCAGGACGAAGTTATCACAACCTAAATTATGTTGGGACACAGATATACTTATGGAACGACTTTGGGGACAATCGATAAATTCTTTGGAAGTCTGATACGAGATTCTAAGATATTCCATTCCGGATAGCCGACGGTAATTTGGGAGTACCTTTCTCATACAAACTCCGATTATTATTAATTTTATATCGTCGGAAATCTTAGACCAAGATCTACAACTTCCGCGTTGAACATTTTTCCAAAGTCGAACCAGAAATATGCTTAAAATGAGGATTACAAATTCGGATTAATAGTACCCGAGGGCAATCTAGTAAATTCTACCAACTTCTTCAAATTTCTACACTCTTTTTATTTTCTTTTAAGGCCAACTATAAAAGGGAGGCACTACATTGAAGCAAAGAAGAAAGAAAGAAACTTGAGGTGAGGAAGAGATGAGAAGAAGAAGAAGAAGAAGAAGAAGAAGAAGAAGAAGAAGAAGAAGAAGAAGAAATAGAGATTTTGGATTGTGGATAGATTGTGGATTTTTGATGATAAAATACTAGTGGATGATAGAAACATGTTAGAAATTGCTTTTAGTAATATAACATGTGTGGGAAATGATTGAAACCCCTAGGTTTGGAGTCAGTTAGGAAAATGAGATTAAAGTGATAAAATGGGTTTAATCATATGGATTATATGGGATAGATTAGAAGTTGATTGTTGATGAGATGATTATTTATTTTATGTAGAATTAAGGGTAATTGATGATTTGAGCATTGGTTTTTAGTATGGGAATGATAGGGTTATGCATTTTGGTGAATTGGTTTTGAAGAAGAAAATAGAATCCTGGAAACTGTTTAGCGTCACAACACTGAAGGGTTTTGCATCGCGACGCGAAAGAGTAAAATTTAGTCACGTCTCTGATTGATGCACGTCGCGATGCGCCCTGACCTGCTTCGCGATGCGAGTTCAAAATGTGGCCTGAATCAGTTTTAAGCTATCCATGTTCCTTTCTAGCATGCTTGAGGCCGCCTTATAGGTGTCGTATCAGTTCGTATACATACATTTCATCGAGATATAAATACGATAAGCCTTATAGATAAGATATGTTGATGCATCATTCAGCTTAGCTAAGTTCCGATATTATTTTTTACAACTTACATGCTAATCAAGTTTCCGATCATAGATTATCCAAAGGAACCGGAATTTCCTTCGACAATGGATCCAATGCCAACCAGATTCCAAAGCAGTGAGTGGACATTTTTCCTCAAACTGATTTTATTTACAAGTTTTGGTAACAGACTTACTTTTACACTTTAGGGCGTTAGTTATTTTCATTACAATAATTTCATGAAAGGTTATGCTCTATGATATGTTTGAGAAAATAAATGTTTTCATAATTTGATTTTATGATTTTCAGGGCACGGGGGAAAAACCCACCCCAGTATGTAACTTGATACAGTTTGGAATTGATGGATAGAGAAAATGTGCACATGAAGTGGACTGGGGGGACGGCGATATGTAACGCCCCCAGATCCTAGATCAGGGCTAGGGGGACGACGATACGTAACGCCCATGGACCCTAATTTCAGAGCTTGGAAGGTTGTATAGATCCGCACCCCAGTTTTAGTTTGTGGCTTGGGGGACAGCGATACGTAACGCCCCAAGACCACTAGTTTCAGGGACGGTAGTGGCATGTTTTGGGGGACTGCGATATGTAATGCCCCAAAGTCATGGATTTTCACTACTAGCTCTAGTTAGGCGTATGAGGGGACGACGATACGTAATGCCCTCATATGTCAAGTTTTTCAAATACAGACCAGTTTCCGGATATCAGAATTTCAGAAACAGAGTTTTCAGATATCAAATTTCCAGTAAACATTTTTCAGAAAATCAGAGATCAGAAATAGTTTGCAGAAACCAGACTTTCAAAAGTAAAATCAGAAAGATAATATTTATAACAGAGATTTCAAGCAAAGTTTTCAAAAAGATAGTTTTCATATAAGTTAATTTTGAAACTTTGGTTTTAGGTTCAAATGATTTTATATCAGTATTTCAGTTGTTTTGATCGTCCACTCACTTAGATCGTACAACGATCTAACCCCCCACTCCCAGTTTTCAGGGGTTGCAGGTATTCTCGGAGAAAAAGCTTGGGAGGACGGATACTGATGTAGTTACTAGGGTTGGAGTCTACCAGTACAAGTCAGATAGAGTGTGAGTCTGTCAGAGTAAATTTAAAGTTTTGTATTAGTCTTTGACTGTGAGGTTGTTATTGTAAAAGTCTGTTATTGAGTTTTCAGTTTCAGATTTTGAATTAGTATGTAATGATTTTGAGCTTGGGCTACGACCCCACACATAATATAATTAATTAAGGAAAAGAATATTATTATCTGTTTATGGATTGAATGTCAGAGGCTTATGTGGTTAGTATGGTCTATCCCCTGACGGTAACATATCCCAGATCGGGGACGTTACAAAAGGGAAACTAAGAATACATCAAAAAAATAAAAGGACCTCAGGTCCACACAAATCTCATCAAAATTATATCCTAAGGCCTCCGCCAATACCATATATCAACACTCAAGAGCTCTATGCCCACCACAGCATAAACAATCAAAATATTTACTTAATATATATATATATATATATACAAAGAGCGTGCTCAGCACAACAATAAAATATTAATCTCAAATACCGCACTTTCTAAAGCTTATCCCAGGACACTTGCGAGGGTGACTGCTGCTTGGGTGATCCGTGCCTCGAGCATGACTTCCATAGTTGAGATGGTTGACCGATCAGGTAGCCAACCTGTAAAACTAGCAAACTGGTTTTGTGTGAGTTATAAGAACTCAGTAAGTAACCACGCTAGCCCTATATACAAAACATACAAGTCATTTACATTAGAATTTTTTCAGAATTTACAGGTTATTACGAGTGTTAGAATTATCAGCTTCATATTACATATTATTAGTATTGTAACTAGACATTCAGAGCACACGAAATATAGATTCGAAACCACAAAGTATATCACATAACATTAAAACCATTTCAATGTTAAACATGAAGTCACACATTAATACTTATCATAATTGAATATCTTTGAAAGATCATCAAATCGGTAAATTTAACAAACTTTCTTCTGTTCAGTTATAGGCTATCTTTAATACCAAAACCTTTTTCTTCAAAATCAAAACAATCTTTCCCTAACCTTCTTTAATCTATGATAACCTTACAATAGCTTAACATTTGGGTTTCGTATACATTCACACATACCATAGCACATTTCTTGTATATACATGCAAATACAATTTCGTAATTCTTATACATATACGTACATACCATTACAATTCAACAAACACGTTTTATAACCTTTGATATTCACATCGATTTCAAATCAACCATTCATCTCACATAGACATACATAATCCATACATATCACAAGTTCCATCATACATACACACACACTCAGGCATCTTTACAGTCATCACGTAACCAACTAAGAAGCACATATAACAATCGATACATCAAAGATCACACCATCCAACAATACATACATTCGACTGGTTTACACACACAATGCTCGTACGGGACTCATTACCTATTTTAGAATAGGTATGAGATGAGTTACGTCCGAACGGATTCCTAACCAGCTCGACTACTATACCACGAAATCATCAACCAATTAAACCTACATTCATGCATACATATCACGACACACCAAACTCATCGCATAACTTTTCATACATAAGCACATTTAAAACAAACACCCTAAAATTTCATTCAAAACTCACATATATACACATGTTCCAAACATATGAATATACACATGTTGTTCTCCTCGGAAAAATGAGTCTGATGGTTCAAAAATCAGCTCAATCGGAATTTGTTTGCTATCTTAATAACCGAGACAAGTTACTTTTACACGTATAACGATAAAATCATAAATAATGTAATCGGTTCTCGAAATCATGCATTTTCCAACGTGATGAATCTTCACTTCAAAATATTCCAATCCATTTCGCAACACATTAACTTTGATTTTTTATTATCATCTCGTTCCAAATCCTTAACTTTAATTCAGAAATCTTCCGGCATTGTTCCGAAAAACTCAGGATATTACATCCTCTCCTCCTTATTTCTGATCATTCAGAACCAATCGTACGTACATTATCATCTTGTCCGTATTCGGAAATCTCCACACTTTACACCTTTTCAAAAGCTACGTATCTCACACTCCAATACAAACTATGCTATTTCAAAACGGAACATATCGAATCTTATATTTTATACCAATAACACATCAAAATTATTATCTCTATTCATACTCATCCATCAATAGAAAGAAAGTCAAACACAGATTCTATACAGTCAATCACATACATCATCTGAAACGAGGAACATATCACATGTTCTTTGCACACAACCAAATACTATTTCAAAACGAAAACTTAACACGAATTTCATACTATCTCTTTCATCCATAATACAAAACAGAATTCATTCATTTCGCATCATGTCATTTTATATCATATATGTAAACAACATCAATATCAAAGTTTACATTCATACATATCCCATCGCACATACAACTTTGTGTGGCTAACCACATAGCACACATAACCATCACTATACTCATAAGATCCATGTCTAATTATAAACTGACATACGTATTCTTATGACAAACATAATCTTTTATATAAACAAATAAATCCATTGTCATTGCCAGAAGTGAAAAATAATCCTACATGCTCTTATGATGTTGAAAGTCTGAACTCTGTCAACCTCTGTCATTATTCAAAATAGAAAACGTAAAATGATCTCTTTCAAAAACCATTTCAAAAATACATTTGAAAAACTCTTTTATTGTAAACAAAATCAGTTTCAAAATCCATTATCGTAAAACCATATAGAGCATCCAGCATAACTCACTGGACGAAACATAAATAAGCGCCCAATGCCCGAATCGCTCGCACAGATCGGACAATGAACGAAACGTTTCCCTGTCGACAGAGGGTCGGGTCGACCCACTTCAGTTGGGCAAACCCCTATACAAGCATCACGGAGGGTCAAGAACATAAAATCATCAAGCACCGTGACAGAAACATATAATATCATATAAAATAAAAAAATAATGCCGAAATGCATCAAATCAAAATGTAATCCTTTTGAAATCATTCCCCCCAAAACATAAATGTTTAAATCATAAATAAATCTTTAATGCAAACTTTTCAAAATACATTTCGATCGTCCATTGCTCAGTCGCGAGCATATACCGGACAATGTAGAGACCATGTTGACATGGTAGTGGGCCAGCCATTTTCCGATGGCCTGGACCCCATAACAAGCGCCATGGGGGCCAATCCAGAACGAAACATATACAAGTACCACAAAGGGTCAAAAATATAAAATCATCAAGCACCGTGGTGGAAACAGATTTTCGAGCGTCTCGGCGGAAAAAAATTTTACAGTTTAAAAATATCAAAATCATTTTCGAGCATCGAGATGGAAATATAATATCAAGCACCCTGACGGAAACATATCGATAAATCTAAAAACATGAAAACGTAAATCAAGCGTCGAGATGGAAATATTTTCTTTATCTTTATAATCAAAATTAAAACATTTGAAACTTTCTTTCTTTCCTTTCCTTTTTTCTTTTCAAAACACTTTTATGCTAAAAAACAAATATCAAGTTTTCAAAACATGGTTCAAAATATCAGTTCATAATTCAGACTATCAACATCGTAGCATAACTTATACCTCAAAACACATTAAATTCACATTACTTACTTATACATATACCTATATGAACAACATACTTTTAAGTTAACGTACCTATACACATTCATATATTCATAACATAAAAACGTGTACCAATAATATGAATCATCAATATCAATCAAAATCATAACACATCATACCATATAACAGAAATCAAATCAAATAACAAATATATTACTTATATGCTCTATACGCAACAGAAAACTTACTCAGACGATCGGACACCTTGTAGCAGCAGTCACCGACACCTTAACCTTTGGTCTGATACCATAATTGTAACACCACGCCAGAGGCAGGATGCTACCGGCAGGAGACATGATTGAGCCATCTCCATAAGCCTCTGAATTTACCGAAAATTCGGCATGATGTATCCTAAAAACTGGACAGCCTGGATCGCAATCCAACATCAAAGGGAAACTAAGAATACATCAAACAAATAAAAGGACCTCAGGTCCACATAAATCTCATCAAAATCATATCCTAAGGGCTCCGCCCACACCATCTATCAACACTCAAGGGCTCTGTGCCCACCACATAAACAATCAAAATATTTACTTAATATATATACAAACAGCGTGCTCAGCACGACAATAAAATATTAATCTCAACTCCCCCACTTTCTAAAGCTTATCCCAGGACACTTGCGAGGGTGACTGCCATTTGGGTGATCCGCGCCTCGAGCATGACTTCCATAGTTGAAATGGTTGACCGATCAGTTAGCTAACCTGTAAAACTAGCAAACTGGTTTGGTGTGAGTTATAAGAACTCAGTAAGTAATCATGCTAGCACTACAAACAAAACATACAAGTCATTTACATTAGAAGTTTTTCAGAATTTACAAGTTATTACAAGTCATAGAATTATCAGCTTCCTATTATCCTTTATATTTTACCTATATCAAATTTTCATATTTACATATTGTCAGTATAGTAAATAGACATTCACAGCACATGAAACATAGATTCGAAACCATAAAGTACGTCACATAACATTAAAATCATTTCAATGTTAAACATGAAGTCACATATTAATACCTATCACAGTTGAATATCTTTGAAATATCATCAAATTGATAAATTTAACAAACTTTCTTCTGTTTAGTTATACGTTATCTTTAATACCAAAACCTCTTTCTTCAATATCAAAACAATCTTTCCCTAACCTTTTTTAATCTATGATGACCTTACAATAGCTTAACACTTGGGTTTCGTATACATTCACACATACCATAGCACATTTCTTGTATATACATGCAAATACAATAACGTAATTCTTATACATATACGTACATACCATTACAATTTAGCAAACACACTTTATAACCTCTGATATTCACATCGATTTCAAATCAACCATTCATCTCACATAAGCATACATAATCCATACATATCACGAGTTCCATCATATATACACACACACTCAGGCATCTTTACAGTCATCACGCAACCAACTAAGAAGCACACATAACAATCGATACATCAAAGATCACACCATCCAACAATACATACATTCGGCTGGTTTACACACACAATGCTCGTACAAGACTCATTACCTATTTTAAAATAGGTATGAGATGAATTCCATCTGAATGGATTCCCAACCAGCTCGACTACTATACCACGAAATCATCAACCAATTAAACCTACATTCATGTATACATATCACGACACACCAAACTCATCGCACAACTTTTCATACATAAGCACATCCAAAACAAATACCCTAAAACTTCATTCAACACTCACGTACATACACATGTTCCAAACATACGAATATACGTATTACTTTGATTTCACATATCATAACATTTACCAATCTTCATGTCTTAACATCATATGCATATAAAAATACACGTTCATATACTTATACCTTTCCATATTCATTTATATACATGCGTTTATATCGATACAGGTTCATACCATTACATACATTCATACATATATATAACATTACGAGTCTATATAGTTACATGCATCAATACATACAAGTAGCCATTAAACTCATCAATCTTTTCAAAATACATATCACAGCATTATCCTTATACATTCCACTTCAGGACACATCAATACATAAATTACATACATACATACATACATCATCATCAAACTACTCACTTTATATCATAGCAATAATGAAAATTCTTACCTGTGAAGGTCGACTACCTAACTGTACATAATCACGAACTTCTTTCTCGATACTACCTCTTATTTATTCTCATCTTAACATAAACATTTCAATCATCTATATATATATTTATTTATTTAATCATAAATCAACATTCAACCACTCATCTCATGGGTTACTTACCTGGCTTCAAAAGAACTCTGGGTCCTAGTCACATCTATCAAAATAAATAGCGAAACACTGTTAGAATCATGACTTACGGAGTTCTCGACTAAACTATGATAAAATCTCGACTTTACAGGAACAACCAAATCAAGTCCGCATTTAATACTTTCAGTTTCAATGGTCTTAAATCATCATTACAAATTAATACATGCCACTAGTTGACATGAACTCACGATTTAAGTATTTTTGAAAAATCTTTCGAACCAATCTAAATTTATCCAAACATGTTCGTAATATCATATATAACTCATAACTATCGTTAAAATCAAAACACATCATTAAATGCAAAAAAAAACCCACTTTTACAGAAACTTACATATTCTATTGGATAAATCAAACTCGTTCTGTTTTCACTCGAATTCTATCGAATACACATATTCAATGTACTAATACTCAATCAATTCCATTTATATCATTACGCTACGCTATGAAGCTACTGGATCCATCCGAACATTTAACAACAAACTTAAAATTTGTATATTTTTACCGAGAGACCTTACTGAAATTTCGAGGCCATATACGGACTCCAAATGATCTCACGAATACGTTGGAATCAACGGAATTCCGATCGGTGTTACTATTCATTATAGGTCACTATTCATCCAAATCTTCCTTCCTCGTTTGGTGTGTAATAGTGCACGGAATGAAAAATCTGTACCGGCTAACTTGTAGTACTCTATGAGAGCTTCAATTTGGCGGGTGGCTCGGGCCGTGAAATGAAGCGATGAGCCAGGATCAGAAAATTCCAAACACGCACCTATCTCCTCTCATTCGCGCAGTTGACGACGTCCTGGGGGCTGCCGCCGGCGCGACCATGGGTCGCCAAAACGAGTTGGGGACGTGGGGGTCTGACCGGTACGTAATCACACGCGTATAATGCAAGTGCACGTATCGTTCAAGTAGTATAAAAAGTATCTATCCCACGAGGACTTAAAACCTTTTGTTATCAATTTCTGAAGTTAAATGTTTACAAGTATCTAATGGATTAATTGTTTGATTGGGTGGTGACTTTAAAATTAAAACAAGTAAATAAAATTACTTGAAAGTAGATTGAAGAAAATTAAAATTTATAAAACTATCCAGGGTTGTGAATCCTTCCAATATCTTTTTAAAAGATGAAGTGGTTATTTTACATTTTTGTAATATATTGGTTTATTAACCTGGAACACGAAATTATGTAAAAACCTCTTCCGATTGTCAAATACAAATACCCAATAGAACCCAATTAATCATATTCCTATGTTAACCAAGTTATCTGAATTTATTAAGATTAAGTTCCAATTATGGCTACCCCCGCCCGATAGGTATATTCCTATCCTGTAAGGAAATATATTAAAGGGTTATCTATCCTCAAGGAAGATCGTGGGCTATTAAGTCTAAGGTCTCAAACCTAAAATCTATTTTCCAAGTTCATTTTAAGTTTACCAGTTCAATTTTATTAATGGTCAGTTAATAAAAAGCATTAGGATTAAGGCTCAATAAATAAACCTTTATGTTACCCAAACTGTAATTTAACCCCTTATAAACCGGTGATATTAGATTTCATCACAACCCCAGATAACTGGCTTAGTTACGACACATATTTACGGGTAGTAAAAACTTAAATAAAATAAAAGACATAAAGTAAAATACTGAAAATTAAATGCTGAAAAGTAAATGCTGAAAGTAAATTACTGAAAAGTAAATGCTGAAAGTAAATTGCTGAAAGTAAATCGCTGAAAAGTAAATGCTGAAAGTAAATTGCTGAAAAATAAATAAAGTAAAAGTACAATAAAAGAAAATGCTGAGGTAAAATGATCCACTTTTATTACTTCTATTTTAGATATCTCCCTTAATATAATATATTAACTTTGCATGATAATTACCAATCAGCCATATAGGCGGTATCCAGATTAAGTCAAATTAATAATTAATTACCAACCAACCAATCAGGCAGTATCCAGTTTAGTCAGGTTAAAACCAATTTAAATAATTACCAACCGACCAATATGGCGGTATCCTCGTTAAGTCAGGTTTTAACTAGCTTATATATTACAATTAAGGGAGATTAATCTAATATTAGTAATAAAAGTTTTACCTTTTACCCCAGCAAGGAGGAGTTACCTCCTCATTACTGAAAAGAAAAAACTGAAAATTAAAGAAAGAAAAGTACTGTGCGTAAAAGTAAATTGTGGAAAGTAAAAACTGAAAAGTAAAGAAAAGAAAGTGTGAAAGCGGAAATTAATTACTGAAAGCTGTAAATAAACAAACAAGATACAATCTTCTTAGTATTCTTAAGGAATTCCTTAGAAGAAATTATGAATTTACAAATGAAATGACTTGGTATTTATAGGCAAAATTTTGCCTCCATCAAATCATCCACCAAATTCATTATTAATTGCTCCACTAATTACACCACCAAATCCATTATTAATTACTCCACTATTTTCTTATCATGTTTGGTGGTGACTTGATAATTTTTATTATTTATTTATTAATTTATTTTTTGCTTTGAAAATTACTTTAATAATTACACACAACACACTTCTCGATGGTTCATCAATTTCGGGCATGAAATATTCCGAATTCGAAATTATTTTATCTTTCAAAGTTGTAGATCTTTGAGTCTTCATTAATCTGGAACTTGAATCAGCTCAGTCCGATATCGGAGTAAAAATGTATCCCTAAAATACGACAGATGAGCAAAATTGGAATTTCCAAAACTGCACTTCGTTAAAACGCCCTTTCAAGTTTCCAATCTCCAAAATTAATATGTCAAGTCCAATTTTTGCCCTTATTTGACCCAAATTTCGTCCTAAATGATTTCATTGTGTCCCAATATTATTTTATCTGCAAAATAAACTAAAACACATCAAAACGTTCATCAAACCCGAGAAACTAAACAAAATATTAAGTAAAAGGGGCGGTAAATATTGATATATTTTCCGCTCATCACACCCCCAAACCTAACATTTTGCTAGTCCTCGAGAAAAACAACAAAATAAAATATAAGAAACAATTAAAATTAAACTAAGCCACTTTCGTAGGGATCACGGTTGCATTTAGCATATGCAACAAGCCTTTAAACCCCTAGGTGTCCCTAGTGGACGAGTTATAGTCTCGTGAGGGCTTACAGCAACGATACCCACAAACGTTTTACAAAAGTAAAAAGATAATAAAACTAATGCACACAAAAGAAAAAAGACAAGAGAAAAGAGAATAAAGAAGTTATTGACTAATCAAGTGAAACTTCTACTCCAAGTTACTAGTTGTTTTCTTTCTTTCTAAATTACTGAATAAGTAAATTCTCTGACTATATTTACCATTCTCCATATGCACAGCCGATAAAATATTAATCAACTCATTTTTTCCAACAACAATCACAAGTGCAGTTGATAAGAGTAATATTTTTGTCCTAAAGTTTTATCAGAATTCACACCTTTTTGCAGCAATTGAATAATTTTTCTAATTTTTTTCTTTGATTTTTTGATTTTTTTTTATTTATATACAATATCTTCCATCTATGTAGCGAGTGTTGGGTCAGTGGCTCCCAAACCAGTTGGCTTTAGGGCACCAGGTGTTAAGACACCCCTACAGACTTAATTACTCAGACTTCAGATATATATATTTTTGCAACATCCTTGATCCATGTAGCGAGCTTTGGGCCAGTGACTCCCAAACCAGTTGGCTTTAAGGCACTAGGTGTTAAAACACCCTTACAGACTTAATAACTCGGACCTCAGACGTTTTTTTTTTTTTTTGCTTCATCACTTTTTGAGATGCTTTCTCCAATTAAAGTAGAGTACTAAATATTACAAACTTTTCAATTACAACTCATGTTCGTATGTTACCATGCATGTTGATAATACCTGTCAACTGAGCATATGAAGATCCATTTTAGTCAGTATTATAGAGAATTCACAAATTAAAATAATTCAAAAGGAAATAAACAAAAATTTACTTGTTCCGAAATAGGTTTTAGATGCGTCTCAGGAGTGGAAACTCCTTACTCATCTATCTCTTACCAATTTCACCTTTTTAGTCAAGATAAAAACACAAAAACGCAAAATATTCTTGTAATTTTTGAAAAAATTTCAATTTTTTTGTAATTTTCGAAAAATTTTGGACTAAAAATAAAAAAACACACCACTAAAATAAGATACTGATCAACTAATTCCCTCCCCCAAACCTAAATGAGACATTGTCCCCAATGTCTTAAACAGTAGAAGAATAGTTTAGAAGATAGTACCTGGTTAGCTGAAATTCTACACGAAAAGTTAAAGGTTAAGATCCAGATTAGTCCGTAGCCTCTTACCACGATCGTCCTCGGACCAATTTATCTTTGAAATGATAGGGTCAATTTGTGGTTCATAGGCTAAGATTTGGTCAATTAGATCCGGATTATTTCTGGCAGTAAAGAGGAGTTCTTTCATAGGTTTTGTCACGAACCCATTTCTTCGGGCATCATCAAGAAACACACAAAGAAAATCATAAAATCCTTCAACGTTGTACAGTCCAAGCGGTTTCTGGTGTATGTTCAAGTTTGCCTAAGATAATACTGTAAAAATTTCCTCCAATGTACCCAAGCCACCTAGCAAAGCAATAAAAGTATCAGCGCGGTTAATCATTTCTACCAATCGTTCAGACATACCTGACACAATTAGCTCTTCTCCGTTTGATGGTCCAATAAGATTTGTCTCCGCCAAGGGTTTTGGGATGATTCCCAAAACTTGACTTCCTCCCTCATGTACGGCTTTTGAAACAATCCACATAAGTACAAGATTGCCTCCGACATATACTAAGTGCATATTCCTTGCAGCTAAGACTCGACCCAATTCATGTGCTGCCTCTACGTATTGTGGCTTAACACCAACACTAGTATGGTAAAACACACAGATGTTTTCAACTCGTCTTCTTGAAGTGGCTTCCATGTTTTACTCTGGATGTCTTCAAAAGTCCAATGATGAGTTGAATTTATAATACCTCAAAAGGGTGAGTAAAATAATAGCACTAGTATCTGCCAAATGACAATTATTAGTTAAATAGTAAAATAAATCGTGATAGTCAAAAAGGTTTGGATCCTGTCGGATAAAATAAAAGAAAACAACAAAACAAATTACAATTATTACGAAAAGACAAAGAGATATAATATGTACAAGAAAAGTAGCGGCTTGATTGATGCCTATGAGTCAGGGACAAGCTTCCCATCCAATTTTCTTATAAATTGGCAAACAGGGTCTTTTTGAGTCAGATTCCCAAGACTTAACTGTTGTCTTTCTTTTTGGAATTGTGTATGTAATTTGCGAATAGCTATATGAACATATCCACTGGGATGCGTCTCAAGAGTCGAAGATATATTATCTACAGACTCTTTACTCAAGCCATCCCTAATGAAATTAATCTTATCTTCGCGGTTATCAGACACCATTCCTAAAAAACGACAACGAGTATCACAAAATATACGAGCACATTTATAACAAACACACATTTTTTTGGCTCTTCTCTTTTTAGCATAGGTGCTCCTTCATAAACCAGGCAGATGTGAAATAAAAGAGTCAGAAGACTCACCTGCCAATCGGACCCATGCTTCAATAATCCAATGAATGTCAGTAGGAATACCTTTGATCATCAATAGTCTCATCCGTTCCAAGCGAGTTTTGTAGACTTTCATCAGAGATTTTTGAGGGAGAGAAGGAAATTGCTTTGGATATTTGCGAGAGCTTCTTCCATCGTGAAATGACTTTACCTGCTAAAATTAAACACAAAAAAATAAAACACACCAGATCATAATATATACACAAATTGCATGGGTTGCCTCCCTGCGAGCGCTAAGTTTAACATCGTCAGCTAGACGTGACTTCTCGAACGTTAGGCTGGATCTGAAAGTGTGACACTTTATTTTTATTGCTCAAATGATTCTCCCCAGTAGTGCTTAACACGCTTGTTTTTAACCTTAAATATTTTGTTGGATTCGGGATCATGTATCTCAACCGCTCTATCTGGTAAAACCTTGGTGATCACAAATGGACCTGACCACCGTGATTTTGGCTTCCATGGGAAGAATTTCACCCTTGATTTGTTTAACAGTACCTTCTGCCCTGGTTCCAGTTGTATGTGCACTAACTTCTCATCATGTCTTTTCCTTGACTTTTCTTTGTACAATTTGGCATCCTCAAAAGACTGATTGTGAAATTCCTCCAATTCGTTGAGCTGGTGGACCTGTTTCTCTTCTGTTGTTTTTAGTGCAAGAATTGGCTTTTTCAGTGCAAAAGACGCTTTATCTTCAGGCTCCACAAGCAATTGACATGTTTTAAGTTTGTCAGAAGAACTTTGCATTGCATTGGAGTTCTGAATGGTACTGTGTATCACATCAAGTCTGAAATATTCCTCCTTCTTTTCATCATCTGTGAAATTCATGGCCTTGAAAACATTAAATGTTACTTCTTGGTCTTGTACCCTCATGGTTAATTCTCCTTTTTATACATCAATAATGGTTTGACCTATAGCCAAGAACGGTCTCCCAAGAATGATTGGCACGTCTGCGTCTTCCTCCATATCAATGATAATAAAATCTGCTGGGAAAATGAATTTTTCAACCTTGACCAGCACATCCTCAACTACACCTCTTGGAAATACGAGCGTTCTATCAGCAAGTTGTAGAGAGACTGAAGTGGGCATTGTTTCTCCAATCTGTAATTTCCTGAAAATAGAAAAAGGCACCAAGTTAACACTTGCACCTAGATCACACAAAGCCCTACCGAAGTTATGCTCTCATATGATGCAATGAATGGTGAAACTGCCAGGATCTTTCAACTTCGGGGGAAGTTTCCTTTGAATGATGGCACTGCATTCTTCCATCAATGCTACTGTCTCGTAATCTCCCAATCTTCATTTTCATGAAAGAATTTATTTCATGAATTTGACAAAGTTGGGAATTTCTTCCAAAGCTTTTGCAAATGGAATGTTGATGTGCAGATTTTTGAACACCTCTAGGAATCGAGCAAACTGCTTGTCCAGTTTGTTTTTCTGAAGACGCTGAGGAAAAGGTGGAGGTGGAGTGATCTGTTATTTTTCCTTTGCTTCTTTTTCCTCCATCTGTTGCTTTGTTTCTTTTGAAACTTCCTCAGCAGTTGTTTTGGCTCCAACATCTTTGTTGATTTCAGTACCTCTTTTTAACATGATGGCATGACATTGCTCTTTTCCCATGTTCCTTGGATTTGGCTCTGTGTTGCTATGAAGGGTACCTGGCGGTCTGTAACTCTGAGCATTGGCTAGTTGTCCAATTTGATTCTCCAGTGCTTTGATGGAAACAGATTGGCTCTAAAATATAGCATCATACTTTTTTAACTGAGCCAGCACATCTGCTATTCCTGGTTCATTTGCCTGCTCCTGGCCTTTATTCTGTTGCTGGAATCCAGGTGGTGGATAGTTCTGCTATTGGAATCCAGGTGGTGGATTGTTCTTTTGCCTTGAATTATTGCTCCATGAAAAATTCGGATGATTCCTCCACCCTGGGTTGTAGGTGTTGGAATATGGATTGTTCCCCTGTCTGTTGAAATTGTTGACATAATTCACCATTTCTTCAAGTTGGTTTGGTTCTGGTGCTCCTCCATATGGTGAACTTGTGGATCCAGTGGTAAGAGTCTCCATGAATTTACATATATGATCCAGTTTGGCATTGACTGCTGTATTGGCTCCAACTTCATAAATTCCTGCAATTCTTTGGATCATGCTCATTTCTGTTGGCCACAAAGAATTATTGTTCGCCATTTCTTCGATTAGGTCCCAGGTTTGATCTTCTCCTTTTACCATTAAAGCTCCTCCAGCAGTAGCATCGATTGTGGTTCTCATCAGTCCAGAAAGTCCATTATATAAAGTTTGGACTTGAAGCCATTTTGGAATCTCATGGTGAGGACATTTCCGGAGTAAATCTTTGTACATTTCCCAAGCTTCATAGAGAGTTTCCGAGTCTTGTTGCACAAAGGATGTGATGTCATTCCTCAGCTTTCCAGTTCTGGCTAGTGGAAAGTACTTTGCAAGAAATTTGGTGGCTAAAGTGTTCCGAGTTATGATGGAACCTACTGGTAGTGAATGTAGCCAAGCTTTAGCTCTGTCTTTCAAGGAGTATGGAAAAATCCGCAGTCTCATTGCTTCTTCATCTTCTCGGTTGTAATTGAAAGTGCCGCAAACTTTCAGAAATTTGCTGATGTGGGTATTAGGATCTTCAGTTGCTTTTCCCCCAAACTGCACTGACTGTTGAATCATCTGAATGCATGATTTGATGTCACACGCATTTTCTGGTAAATAAGGAAGTACAATACAGGAAATAAAGCCGCCGACCACCGGAATGGTTCTGTCTCGAATGGGTATTGGTGGTGCAACTTACAAAGGTTCAGGTTCCATGTTGACTAAAGCTTCTTGGCCTTCTCGCATTTCCCTTCTCAATTGTCTGATGGTTCTATCAATTTATGGGTCAAGCGGTCGGAGTTCAAAGCTTCTGGTTCGTCTTATGTAGTTTCTGAGAACCTGAAACACAAGAAAACAACAACAATAAGTAAAAAGAAATTAGATACAAGTAAATGTATCTAACCTCAAAATTAATAGTGAAAGATAAATAAGTCCCCGGCAACGGCGCCAAAAACTTGACTGGTGCGTAATCACACGTATATAACGCAAGCGTACATATCGTTCAAGTAGTATAAAAAGTATCAATCCCACGAGGACTTAAAACCTTTTGTTATCAATTTATGAAGTTAAATATTTACAAGTATCTAATGGATTGATTGTTTGATTGGGTGGTGACTTTAAAATTAAAACAAGTAAATAAAATTGCTTGAAAGTAGATTAAAGAAAATTCAAATTTATAAAACTATCTAGGGTTGTGAATCCTTCCAATATATTTTTAAAAGATAAAGTGGTTATTTTACATTTGTGTAATATATTAGTTTATTAACCTGGAACACAAAATTATGTAAAAGCCTCTTCCGATGGTCAAATACAAATACCCAGTATAACCCAATTATTCATATTCCAATGTTAACCAAGTTATCTGAATTTATTAAGATTAAGTTCCAATTATGGCTACCCCCGCCCGACAGGTATATTCCTATCCTGTAAGGAAATCTATTTGTTGATGGTATTTTTTAAGCACTATGATATTTAAGCAGTACGACAGGGGTAAAAAGGGGAACTCTCTTGTTTAATACCGACCCGACCACATGAGTTAGGGTCCGAGCACTTTATAATCGGTAACCGAGCACTTGGGTTCAGATGACCGGACATTATCAGATCGACAGCATCATTTTCAGTTCAAAGGACTATCATGACCGACCTCATGAAGACCGGGAATATGGCGAGATATGCTCCAGAAGATGACACCCTATTCTTGCGGATAAGATGACAAGTTATCCTATTTTCATGGGGAAAACTGGTGAGTCAGAGTCCTAGTAGGATAAAGAAAGTAAGGGTAGTTTTGATTAGGAATCCTTATGGGAAAATGGAATAGTTTTGACTAGGAATCCTTATGGGAAAAGAAAATTGTTTCAACTAGGAAATTCTTGTACAAATAGGAATATGATTTCTACACTATTATAAATAGAATGGTAGAGTATGCATAAGGGAAGGAAGTTAAAAGTGGAGAACAAGTTGAAAGTTGAGATCAGAATCAAGATCAAGATCATTACGATCATACTTGTAAACACAAGAGATATCAGAGAAGCATATCTCGGTAATAAAAGTACCATCCTTTTTGTGCCCGTGGACGTAGGT
This sequence comes from Zanthoxylum bungeanum, assembly GCA_019454045.1. Lineage (NCBI taxonomy): Eukaryota > Viridiplantae > Streptophyta > Magnoliopsida > Sapindales > Rutaceae > Zanthoxylum > Zanthoxylum bungeanum. Next base: position 67,173 of record SKCR01044461.1, on the reverse strand, counting down.
CGGACCAAGATCCGCCGAACCACGTTAAATCTCTTCGTCGATTGGCGTATTTATCTGTCTTTTGCTAAGTTTGCTTTTGGTCCCCCATAAACCAAACAAATTCACTATTGAGGGAGGATTGTCTCGGGAGTAATATTTCCATATTACCCTGAGACCAAAATCAGCCGTCAACAGTTGGCGCCGTCTGTGGGGACTCAACAAAAAGCAGCTCGCGTGGTAAGACAATGGCAGAAGGTGGAAATCGCCAGTCATCAGGGAGTTCAACAGCAGAATGGATGGAGAAAATGGAGGAAAATATGAGGAAAGATAGGGAGGAAAATCAAATCCTTCTGAAATCCATGATGAACAAACTGGAGATGATGGAAGAGATGAATAATGAGAAACTTGAAGCCGGAACCAGTCGGAGGAGAGGCGAAATAGCGGAAGGAAAAATGGTCGCAGATGTGAGTGATGACGATGAACCGAGTAGGAAGGGTCCCTACGGATTGAGGTCCGTAGTGGTAGAAAAAAGATTTACAAACAGAGGATACGTGGGAAGAAGAAGAGGAGAGACAGTCGCCAGGTTCATCCTGTGATTGCTCTCGCGATACCAGAAGGGGAAACATGAAGGATAGTGAAACTGGACGGGAAGTCTCAAGTCATGAGGAACGCTGCACCCGTGGTGACAGACGTGAAGAAGGCCGCGGGAGGCGGCATAGTGACACAGATGGCAGTATAAAGTCTTGGTTAAGAAAAGAAATGGCCAAGTGGGGAGTAAACCCCAAAACTGATACATCAGATGCTCGGGACGACGAGGTTGAATCTCCCTTCACAGAAGAAATAAAGGTTGGCAAAATTCCCAAGACGTTTCAACATGCCATCCATGATGCCCTACAAAGGCCACTCTGACCCGAAATCCCACATCGAAAGCTTTGTCCTGTTGATGGAAGTCTAAGGAGTAGTAGGGGATGCCGTTTGTAAAGTTTTCCCCCTAACCTTGGGAGGATCTGCCATTCTGTGGTTCAGAAGTCTAGCCCCAGGGAGCATCGGAAGCTTCGCGCAACTCAGGAAGTCATTTGTTCGGCACTTCAAAGGGGCATGCGTCCCAAAGAAAATGGTGGGAGAATTGAGACTGATGAAGCAGGGGGATGATGAGCCCCTGAGGAATTTTATTGAAAGGTACCACAATTTGGTGCTCGAGGTCGGAGCGTACGAGTCATCGGAAGCGCTAGAAAGTCTCAAGGGAGGTCTGAAGGTCGGGAAGTTGTGGACTCACCTGAGGATTCAAGACGTATCGGATTATGCCACTGCCCTGGAGTTGGCCAGGAAGTTTATCTTAATAGAGGAGGAGAAAAAGATTGTCCGGGGAGTAGACACCCGAAAGGCTAAGATACTCAGGTCAGACAATCAGTGGGATTCGATCAAAAATTTGAGGAGACCGGTCCCGGACCAGAAGAAACTCAGAACGACACCTCCGAGTAATCATGTTCAAGAGATAAATTCATATTTCCAAGTCAACCGTGTCGCGGGGAGGACAGTATACACCCCCCTGAACAAACCTATGGCCCAGATAGTTCGGGAAATCCAGGATAAAGGTCTGTTGGCCGAACCTAATTTGAGGAGGTTCCCGATTGAGGAGGGAAATATTAGGGCATAATGTATCTACCATAACGTAAGGGGACATGCCACGAATGGGTGCAGAGACCTGCGGGAGCAGGTGTAAGACTTGGTGAAAGAAGGCTATCTCAGTGTGTACATAGACCATTCGGTTTTTGAGGTCGACCAAGTTGATAGCGGAAGTCATCCGATCAGATGCGTGGAATGCTGAGATGCAGAGAGAATGTATTAAGAAGAGCCTTGCTTGTAGTGACCCTTGTAGAGTTACAAGAAAGGCAACGGATCCCAAAAAGGTGAGTAAGACCTCTTCTGACTTAGGTTGACATTTGATTATGCTTGTTTGTTATGGCTCACACAATGGTTTTGATATTTTTTTTACGGCTCGGGTCTGCTCTTGTACCGCCGAGACCGATGTCTCTTTCCGGCTCGGGTCTGCTCTTGTACCGCCGAGACCGATGTTTTGCTCTTGTACCGCCGAGACCGATGTTTCCTTCCGGCTCTGCTCTTGTACCACCAAGACCGATGTTTCCTTCCGGCTCGGGTCTGCTCTTGTACCGCCGAGACCGATGTTTCCTTCCGGCTCGGGTCTGCTCTTGTACCGCCTAGACAGATGTTTCCTTCCGGCTCGGGTCTACTCTTGTACCGCCGAGACCGATGTTTCTTTCCGGCTCGGGTCTGCTCTTGTACCGCCGAGATCGATGTTTGTTTCAGCTCGGGGTCGGGTTACGTCCCACCGAGTCGGCTCCTTTGGACTGAGGATGTAACATTCCCCCAGAGCCAAGTCTTTCTTTTAGCTCGGGGTCGGGTTATGTCCCACCGAGTCGGCTTCTTTGGACTGGGGATGTAACATTCCCCCAGAGCCAAGTCTTTCTTTGAGCTCGGGGTCGGGTTACGTCCCACCGAGTCGGCTTCTTTGGACTGGGGATGTAACATTCCCCCAGAGCCAAGTCTTTCTTTCAGCTCGGGGACGGGTTACGTCCCACCGAGTCGGCTTCTTTGGACTGGGGATGTAATATTCCCCCAGAGCCAAGTCTTTCTTTCAGCTCGGGGTCGGGTTACGTCCCACCGAGTCGGCTCTATTGGTCTGGGGAGGTGACATTCCCCCAGAGCCAAATGATCTTTCAGCTCGGGGTCAGGTTACGTCCCACCGAGTCGACTCTATTGGTCTAGGGAGGTGACATTCCCCCATAGCCAAATGTTCTTTCAGCTCGGGGTCGGGTTACGTCCCACCGAGTCGGCTTTTTTGGACTGGGGATGTAACATTCCCCCAGAGCCAAGTCTTTCTTTTAGCTCGGGGTCGGGTTACGTCCCACCGAGTCGGCTTCTTTGGACTAGGGATGTAACATTCTCCCAGAGCCAAGTCTTTCTTTCAGCTCGGGGTCGGGTTACGTCCCACCGAGTCGGCTTCTTTGGACTGAGGATGTAACATTACCTCAGAGCCAAGTCTTTCTTCAGCTCGGGGTCGGGATACGTCTGATTGAGAGACTTATCATCGGCATGGGATCAGAGCATCTCCCCCATGGTCGGCTCTATATTGGTCCGGGGAGGGGACATTCCCCCAGAACCAAATGCTCTTCTCAGCTCGGGGTCGGGTTACACCCCACCGAGTCGATCGTCATCAGCATAAGGGCAAAGTATTTTCTCCAGAGGTAGATATCGGGATCCTCATTGACTGAGTACATGAAGGTGGCAGGAAGGACCAAATTTGCAGCCAAGGCATTTTTTTTTCTGCGGTTCCTGGAGTGACCACCGACGGATTCATCGGCACACCATCTTTTTTTATAGTTCCCGGCATCAACTCGCAAACTAGTTGTTACCGAGAACTAGGGGATAGATGTTGATGGTATTTTTTAAGCACTATGATATTTAAGCAGTACGACAGGGGTAAAAAGGGGAACTCTCTTGTTTAATACCGACCCGACCACATGAGTTAGGGTCCGAGCACTTTATAATCGGTAACCGAGCACTTGGGTTCAGATGACCGGACATTATCAGATCGACAGCATCATTTTCAGTTCAAAGGACTATCATGACCGACCTCATGAAGACCGGAAATATGGCGAGATATGCTCCAGAAGATGACACCCTATTCTTGCGGATAAGATGACAAGTTATCCTATTTTCATGGGGAAAACTGGTGAGTCAGAGTCCTAGTAGGATAAAGAAAGTAAGGGTAGTTTTGATTAGGAATCCTTATGGAAAATGGAATAGTTTTGACTAGGAATCCTTATGGGAAAAGAAAATTGTTTCAACTAGGAAATTCTTGTACAAATAGGAATATGATTTCTACACTATTATAAATAGAAGGGTAGAGTATGCATAAGGGAAGGAAGTTAAAAGTGGAGAACAAGTTGAAAGTTGAGATCAGAATCAAGATCAAGATCATTACGATCATACTTGTAAACACAAGAGATATCAGAGAAGCATATCTCGGTAATAAAAGTACCATCCTTTTTGTGCCCGTGGACGTAGGTCGGACCAAGATCCGCCGAACCACGTTAAATCTCTTCGTCGATTGGCGTATTTATCTGTCTTTTGCTAAGTTTGCTTTTGGTCCCCCATAAACCAAACAAATTCACTATTGAGGGAGGATTGTCTCGGGAGTAATATTTCCATATTGCCCTGAGACCAAAATCAGCCGTCAACACTATTAAAGGGTTATCTATCCTCAAGGAAGATCGTGGGCTATTAAGTCTAAGGTCTTAAACCTAAAATCTTTTTTCCAAGTTCATTTTAAGTTTACCAGTTCAATTTTATTAATGGAAAGTTAATAAAAAGCATTAGTATTAAGGCTCAATAAATAAATATTTATATTAGCCAAACTGTAATTTAACCCCTTATAAACCGGTGATATTGGATTTCATCACAACCCCAGATAACTGGCTTAGTTACGACAGATATTTACGGGTAGTAAAAACTTAAATAAAATAAAAGACATAAAGTAAAATACTGAAAATTAAATGCTGAAAAGTAAATGCTGAAAGTAAATTACTAAAAAGTAAATGCTGAAAGTAAATTGCTGAAGTAAATTGCTGAAAAGTAAATTGCTGAAAAATAAATAAAGTAAAAGTACAATAAAAGAAAATGCTGAGGTAAAAGGATCCACTTTTATTACTTCTATTTTAGATATCTCCCTTAATATAATATATTAACTTTGCATGATAATTACCAACTAGCCATATAGGTGGTATCCAGATTAAGTCAAATTAATAATTAATTACCAACCGACCAATCAGGCGGTATCCAGTTTAGTCAGGTTAAAATCAATTTAAATAATTACCAACCGACCAATATGGCGGTATCCTCCTTAAGTCAGGTTTTAACTAGTTTATATATTATAATTAAGGGAGATTAATCTAAATATTAGTAATAAAAGTTTTACCTTTTACCCCAGCAAAGAGGAGTTACCTCCTCATTACTGAAAAGTAAAAACTGAAAATTAAAGAAAGAAAAGTATTGTGCGTAAAAGTAAATTGCGGAAAGTGAAAACTGAAAAGTAAAGAAAAGAAAGTGCGAAAGCGGAAATTAATTACTGAAAGCTGTAAATAAACAAAAAAGATACAATCTTCTTAGTATTCTTAAGGAATTCCTTAGAAGAAAGTATGAATTTACAAATGAAATGGCTTGGTATTTATAGGCAAAATTTTGCCTCCATCAAATCATCCACCAAATCCATTATTATTGCTCCACTAATTGCTACACCAAATCCATTATTAATTGCTCCACTAATTTCTTATCATGTTTGGTGGTGATTTGATAATTTTTATTATTTATTTATTAATTTATTTTTTGCTTTGAAAATGATTGAAAATGACTTTAATAATTACACACAACACACTTCTGGATGGTTCATCAATTTCGGGCATTAAGTATTCTGAATTTGAAATTATTTTGTCTTTCAAAGTTGTAGATATTTGAGTCATCCTTAATCTGGAACTTGAATCAACTCAATCCGATATCGGAGTAAAAAGTTATACCCAAAATAGGACAGATGCGCAAAATTGGAATTTCCAAAACTGCACTTCGTTAAAACGCCCTTTCAAGTTTCCAATCTCCAAAATCAATATGTCAAGTCCAATTTTTGCCCTTATTTGACCCACATTTCGTCCGAAATGATTTCATTGTATCCCAATATTATTTTATCTGCAAAATAAACTAAAACACATCAAAACATTCATCAAACCTGAGAAACTAAACAAAATATTAAGTAAAAGGGGTGGTAAATATTGACATATTTTCCGCTCATCAGGGTCAAGTGTATTTTTGTGAGAGTTTCTCATTTCTGCAATAAGCAGAAACACCGGATATTTAAAAAAAAAATTAGGAATTTACATTCAGACCCCGGAAAATTATAATCAGGCCTCTGTCATGGAACTTTTTAGAAATTTCATATTTTTGAAGCCCTTTTAATGTAAATTTCGAAATGTGTTCAACACGAAAGCTACTCGTCTCAGAATTCTGATGGTTCAAAAATCAACTCAATCGAAATTCATTTGCTATCTTCATAGCCGAGACAAGATACTTTTACGCGTATAACGATAAAATCAGAAATCGTGTAACCAGTTCTCAAAACCAAGCGTTTTCCAACGCTACGAATCTTCACTTTAAAATATTCCAATCTATTTCCCAACACATAAACTCTAATTTTTTATTACCATCCCGTTCCAAATCCTTAACTTTAATTCTGAAACCTTCCGGCACTGTTCCGAAAAACTCGGGATATTACACCATCGATATAGTCATTACATACGAATTAGCCCTACATGAGTATCTCATAATTAGAGTAGGGTCATAATGTTTACTTAAGTACCATTGATTCTCTAATGAACGATTTATTTATAACCATTATGAATATTAATATTTCTATTCGAAATAGAAAGACATGAGTGTTCTAATCATTCAATTTACCAAATCAACCCTTAAGGAAGATACTCATCTACTTCTCACAAGAGGTAGTGAACTCCATATATATGTGAAATGTCACTAGCTACACACCAAACCAAGTCCCCAAAGCACGTAGCTATTGTTCGGGATTGCTACACCAACCTCACCTTTTTAAATCAAATGACATATTCTGCCATGTAGGAATTCACATTACACTCAAGATTCAGATCAATCTATATATGACCATCTAGTAGATTGAAATGAATTTATTTATTTAACGGATATTATAAGAAATTCATTTCTATCTAGGTCAAGTCCTATATGATCACATCATAAAAACTGTCTTCATTCTCATGTCACCACATTGACGATCCCGGATCAAGGTCACCATACAATTATAAAATGGACCGCAACTATAGATAAACCACAAATAAAATACCTGTTTTTTTTTGCTCTCTATGGACTATTTTAGAATACTAACTTCATATTTAAATCCTTTTGTGTATAACACTCATATACTAAGTCTGAAGGCATATAAGTAATCTAGGATAAATAGGATAATTCACAATATGTGATTTAAATCAAAACATTTGATAATGAACAATACATCTTTTATTTCATAAAAAATAATTTCATTTACATTACATGAAGCTCTAGGGCATATATCCCAACAATAGTACGTCATGATGGTTAGGTAAGAAGTTTCTATTGGTGTTGGGTTGGTTCTTTTCTGGGTCTAGGATCTTTCGGTAGTCTATCAAGTCTTGTATTTCCTGTTTAAGGCGGGTGCAAGTTATCGGTGTCATGGCTTTTTTGCTAGCAGAAGTGGCAATATTGGTCTTGGTTGAAATGGCGAGGGACGGGGTTAAGTAGTGGTTTAGGTTCCAAGGATGCCAGCAAACCTTGTCTCTTTAATTTTTCGAACATCTTCAACAAAGGTCTTCTAAGGTTGGAGAATCATTTGTTCCGGATAACGACGATTTCAAGAAGGCTAGCCTTGGATCCGGAAGACCCTCCATTAGTCTTTCTATTTTGGCTATAAACTTTTATTTTTAGCCTCTTCTTCCTCTATATCCATGAGATTTTCTCTCATATGCCTAAAATCTGAAATCATGGAGACCATCCTCTTTAACTTGTTGTATATGGATGGCTTTGTGCCCTTGATAATCATCTTTATTTGGTCATTCTCCGAGAATCGTGCCTGAATTTTCAGAAGTTGGCTTCTCCAGTGGTCAACATACTACTTGAAGCTTTCTTCTTGCCTTTGCTTAGGGTTTTCTAAGTCACAGAGTGACATGTCGATCTCCATGTCTATTACGTATTGATTTAGGTATGCTTCTGCCAACGTCCTCCAGTCATCCTTCATATTTTTCTCCAAGTTATGGTATCATACCATCAGCGCCCCTTCTAGTGACATCCCAAAAATCTTTTGTACTTGGTGTTGGGCTAAACCAATAGAGCTCATTAAGGACACATGTATTGCACTTTCAAGTCCTTAGCATTCAGAACTAAGAAGACAGTTGCTCCTTGAATGCCATGGCATTGTAATCAAACAGATTTTCGTGTTTGCCCTTCATCTTCTGGGCTACTGTCTCTATTTGCTCCTTTAATTTTTGGAGCTCAGCCTAGGTTCGAGACTTGGCCGTTTTACCTGCAACATATTTTTCCATATCTTAATAATCATCTACAATTAGGATTTCTTTAGTTGTTCTTTTCTCGGGCTCGTCACGCCTCCTCTCACTAGTTTCAGCCCTGCGGTCTGAATTGCCATCAAGTTGGAAATAACATTGGTCAAGGCTGATAGCTACGCTACCATTTTGATCACGGTGGATTCCAACTGGTCTACTCGAGAATTATCATTGTTGGCCATTTCTGATCTTGCTGCTTGTTTCTTGACTAATCTACATTGTTCCCGAACCCATTATTTCATTTTGATGCTGCAAACACAGTCTTAGCGTGATGCATGTATGTATATAATGCATGAGATGCAAAATGTGTCCAAACACCAATATATACCCTTCCAATCTTATTTCTCCCACACATGTGGTAAGTCCAACATCTTCCCTAGGTTTGGCTTAGCTTGTGCACCAATGGGAATACAAAACCTCATTTTCTGCTTTTTTAAAGGGTAAACCTTGGTTACTTTGGTTCTGTTCCATCATTGAAAGACAAAGGCCACCCATTTAAAAATAACTAAACCTAAGGTGGGGATTGTGCCATTGTTTAAAATGACGCATTGGAACTTATTAATCATAGTTATCTGGGATGGGCTTATAAATGTTTAGAAATATCCAAATGGACCAAAACAAGGTGCACCTTTCTGTATGAATGCCAATTCGAGTATCAGACTCATATTTTGGCACTGTTGGATTATAACTAAATATTTTAAGCCCAACAAGATTTTCCATACAAGTTGGCCCAAAGACATTTGAAAGTAGTTGACCCAATTATGATGAAATGTAAACATATCCCAGTTGAAAATGCCCAACAAGTTTACCTTTTACGGTAAAAGTATTAAACCACTTTAAATGGTCAGGACCCAAACACAAGCAATAAAGAGGCTCATTCCTATTGGAAAATAACTATTGGCTTACATGTGGGTTTATCAAGGGTTTAAGCTTAGGCTCCAATCAGTAAAGGCTTGTTTATAACTAGGTCTCCCCACCCAAAGTTTAATCGACCAATGAATGTACATTTTTATACCTTAGGGTACGTGCTAACAAGTGATGACTATCATCATATACCATTCCACAGCCTTGAGTGAAAGCGATTTCTCAATATGCAACGCTGTCGAGATTTAAAAGGGTATGCAATAGATGAAGACATGATTAACCTCAATCTTGCCATAAATACTACAAGGCAATTTTTGAAGCTGATTCTTTATCCCTAGTGGAGTTTCCATTTGTAGGAGCGAAGCGAGCTTTATCGTTATACCTATGACATCGGCGACCACGACACTGTTAGGCTTGCAGCCCATAAAGAGTATGGATGCCCCATGAGTCGCCACCCAGTATAAAATACTGGGAATGATTAAAGGTTGCCCTACATCCCTCGTAAGGTCTGACCTTCAACTTATTTGGGTTCGAAATGGTCATTTACTGATGCTAGTATAATATTTAGGTTCAAATGAGGTATCACAATGTCTTATAATGCAGTATATGCAACAACAGTTTATATATCATGAAATTTCACAATCCCGAATAAAGAAAACAGTAAATGAAGATGATAAAAAGAAGTTAAACAAGTAAACATAAGTGTTCACAAATTATTTAAGTAGAATAACAATCAAACGAGACAAAACATATATCTCATAGGCCCGGTCTCGGGGAGGCTTGGCTAGACACAGTTATAGTATGCCAGATATATATATATATATCATTATGTAATATTCGGCCAGACTTGCTGGAAGTCTGGCCCAATATGATGCACACAATGAGAAATACATAAACATATGCCAGCGATAACAAATACAATAATAATAAGCATAATGATAAAATCAGAACCACAAACTGTTAAATAACAAGTAAGTAAGGAAAAGTAAACCAGAAAAATTATCAACAGTAAATAAACATTATAGCAATTAAATAATAAGATCCATAATACAGTAAACAGAAACTGTAAAATAGAATAGTGTGGGAACATGATTAATTAACATTAATAATAAGGCCAAAATTAAATGAATGACAGTGATAAAATAGTACATGTTCTCGTTGCCCTAGCTTCGTGGAAGCCTAGCCGGACTTTCATCAGGAAATTAATATCCGAATAGACTTATAACAAGTCTAGCCATATAGTAATTAGGAAGTCCTAAACACATGCGTAACTAATAGTACTAATAAAACAATCATAGCATAGCGATAATAAGAAGACTAAAAAACAAGAAAAAAAAAATAGAGATATGGCAGTAAATAAATTGGTGCGCATCGGTCTGGCTTCGTACTTTGAGGACATGATTTGGTGTGTAGCTGGGGACATTTTACATAGATCGGAAGTTCTCTCCTTCTTACGAAAAGTATAGGAGTATCTTCCTTAAGGGTTGATTCACATTTGAACGATTAGAGCACTCAAGTCTTTCTATTACGAATAGAAGGATTAACATTCATAATGATTATGAATAAATCGTTCATTAGAGAATCAATGGTACTTAAGGTAAAATTAATCAGAGAGGTATAAAGGACATTATGACCCATCTCTAATTATGAGATATTTGTGAAGGGTCAATCCGTATGTAATGACTATATCGATGGACACTGACGTGGTTCAGCTTATATTATCAATCTACGACAACGAGAGTGCAACTTCGGATTTTGGTTGGTTTTGAAAGTTACACCTTTTTAAAAGGTGGTGATATATTTATTTTGTAACATCTTTTGTCTTTAAGGAAAGTAAATTTGATGTTACAAAATTTTATAAAATTCCTAAGGGTGGCTGAGAATTACCTATAGGGAGGGGAAGGTTTTGCTTTATTTTGGAAATAAAAAACCCTAGGTATAAAAATAAAATAAGATTTTTCTTTTAGCTAATCTATCTCATTCTAACCCCTAGCCACCTTTGATGTTCTAAGTTTTCTCTCAAGAGTTGAAGGGAAAATAAGAATAAGAAAAACCAAAACAACAAATCTTGTGTGACACTTTTTGATCTCTAAAGAGTTTAGAAATTAGTTAGTGAGTATATCCCACACTATTTCTGATAGTTGCGAGACATATCATGGAAGACTACTTGGTATCGAACCAAAATCACCATCTTCTTCCATTCTTCACTTCCTCACAACAGTGAGCAAATTTTGCTCACTGTTGCCTCTTGTGTTATGTTTTTTAAGTTTCGTTTGTTTTGATTTTTATTCAAAAAAAATTAGGAAATATTAAGGGGTATTTTAAGAGTGTTATATGACTATTTTTTAATTGAAAAATCATACTTGAAATACTAGTGTGGTTCACGCATAAATGGGCTAATTTGGGCAGTGAGTTGGGCGCGATTTCGGGTCCAAAATAGTCTGGATCTGATCCGATGTTCGAGGGCTGTTCCGGGGCTGAAATTTTGTTAAAAACAGAAGTAAAATTTAAGTGAAGGAGCTGGTCACATTCGGCCAAGCAAAGAGAAGGGTAGAAAAAATTTTCAAGGTCGATCCCAAGTGCCTAGGGTGCTTCCGCTACGCTAGGAAGGTTGTTCCAACACCTTCATCACAGCTTGGCTCAAGAAGCACCATTCGAATGCTAGATGGTTCTTGGGTTGCCTGCTTGAGAGGGGAACTCCAGAGACTAGTCACAAATTTTGGTAATTGTAAGGTTTGAGATTTTAGGTCAATAGTGGGGGATTAAAAAGTTCTTTTTCTCCTTTTTTTTTTCCTATTTTTTCTTCTTTTTTTCTGAGCTAATTGTGCAAGCCTCTTTTCTATACTGTCAAGGGGTTTGAGAATAGAAGATGAGACAAAATCCCTATGTCTCCTCATTGTTTGGAGTTATTGCCAAGACAGGGAGTGATTGTCAATCTATTACGTATGTTACATATCAATATATATCTGACCGGGTGTACATTTTGAGATATAAGTTCGCCCGGACATTAATCAATATGTGATTCCAGTTATTTGAGATTAACACGTGCGCTGATAATTTGATATATATTCAGCCGAAATTTAATTTGAATTTATATCTTGCCGGACATAATCAGATATTGTGACTTCAGTGATTGATAATATGCTCACTTAATGACAATTGTAATTTATCCAGCCGGGTTTAGGGTTTCCAGGGTATGTCCGGCCGAAGTTTATGGTCTAAGAGGAGTCTCGCTAGACATAGGTGATGTTCGGCCTGGGTTTGGCTGTTTTCTGAATTCTCTGGAGTTCATTTTTCCTGGTATTCAACCTCGTGACTTTCTATACTCTTGAATGGTGTCCCATACGAGACTTATAATTAGAGCAGACAATATAAAATTTTGAATAAAGAATAGCCATTATCTTTTTGCACCCAAGTGTGTGATTGAGATGGTTTTCTTTCTGAGTTCTTGAAAGAACTTAAATTTATCAAAAGAGGTTGTTGTCTTTTGTGGCGTTCAAGCATTTAGGGGTTCGTAAGGGTTTGTTCTCCACAGGTTTCTAATCTTTTGTATTTAACATTTCTTGACATGAAATTCTAATCTCGTATGGATTTTGTAAACTTTGTTCTTGCAAGGTTTGCATCACTTATAATGCAAAATTTCACTTTTGTTGTATAAGACTAAAACTTTCAACTTTAAAAATGAGATGAGAAGATACGTACCTAATACTCATATTTGACTAATATATGATTTTTTTTCATTTCGAATATTTTCTATGTAATTTCTTTAATTATCACAATAAATCTTTTTGATTTATAATGTAAGATTATTAAGATGGGAAGATGCCTAACACTCATACTTGACCAAAGAAATAACGAATGATTTGTTCATTTGATTTATTTTGGAACAAAACAAATTTTCTATACAAATTTTTCATTCATATTTTCTATGGAATGTCTTTCAATATAACGATAAATCTTTTATATTTATAATGTAAGATTATGGTTACAAATTCAGATTTCATGGAGATTCTGACATAGATTCCATAATGGTGAATCTGAGAAAAATGGACCACGGTATCTGATGTGATCTAAGATGAGTTCCTTGCGGGTCAAGGGATGCATAGGCCAAATTCTTTGAGATGACATTATCAGATCAGATTCAGTGTTATTTCATTTAAAAGGATATGCATTTAGTAGGTTGGATAGGCCTAGACGTGTGCTATCTTATGGGCTCTCTTTGCTTTAATTATTTAGCTTATTTGTTTGCTTGTAAATTGGGTTAGACTTAATTAATTTCTTAAGCCCAATTATTTTATTTCTTATCAGTAGTTATTTATTGGGTTTTAGGCTAAGTGAACATATGGGCTCATTGGGCATATTGGCCAATTGAGATTAGTTGCTTGGCACCCAAGCCTAGCATAATAAAAATAAGTGATGTAAATAGTGTTTTTGTGGATCATAGGGGCGTGAGTTAGAGCTAAATTAGGATTTTTAGTTGCTAGTTTACCATTAAACAAGCTTTTGTTATTGTTTTCGGGGGACATTATTTTGAAATTATAAAACAGAGTTAACAAAGTGTTTTCTCTCTAAAACCTTATTCTTGATTGAACATTAAAGACTTATCAAGGAAGTTACAACTCTTGTGGCATCATCTTTCAAGCGAGATTCTTGAGACATCGATCTTCGAGGAGTTCGTTCATTATCCTTGTTACTTCTCTGGATGTGCATAACAATCTTTTATGAGTTTCACGAGCTTCGTTCCCATGAGATTCTCATCAGTGTAGACAACTACGCATGCTAAATTTTATATTAGTCCAATTAATCCGACCGAATATTACAATACTGATGTCTCCCCCAACATCTCACTGAAACCTACAATGATTACAAAGCTTTCAAATTCTTGTAGTTTTAATAAATACTTTTAACATGATTTTAAACACTCTCAAATAATCTATAGCTTTAAGATTTATATGTAATTAAAGATGGCAGCAATTGATACTACAATGATTACGAAGAACCCAAAATGACTAGAGTGCTCATATGAGAAAAGATGAGTACGTACATTGAAATTTTTAACTGTTGGATTTCATCAGTTGCTGTTTTTTCTATATCATATGATCATTGCATCAAGAGAATCTATTTTTTCAAAGTTTTGTTAGAGAATTATTTTTGTCAAGAGACTGTTGACAATTTTAAGAGAAGTGTTCTATGAATTTAGGCAAAAAAATAAAAAAATAACAATATTGAAGGTTAATCTCGAATGTCATCCATGGCGATTTGATTATTTTCAAATAAAACATATCAGATGCATCAATAATTAACTTGGAGAAAGAAATATAATGTTGTCTTGGATTATCAAGGAATAATGTTCTCCTTTTATAAATAGGAACTATGAAGTGCTCTTTGTACTTCGCGAACATAAACCGATGATAAAATAATAATAATAAAAACTGTCGTTTTCTGTTTTAAATGTTTAATAACATTAATAAAATTAAATATTTTTGAAATGAAAATGAAATCATCAGAACCCCGTTTCCTCGCCACACAGACGTCTATACAGACAACTCTCTCACTCCACCACACGCACGCCTCACATGAATACCAACTTTCCCACCACACACCCGCCTGCCATAACTCCCTCATTCCACCATCAACAGCTCTCTCCATATCTCCCTCACTCTGTCATAACTCCTACCATGCGACCATTGGAAATGAGAGGTTTGGATGTTAAATTATTATTTAAAATTTGCAAACAGGAAAAAAAACTCGATTCTATAACAATAATTCAACATCAAAAGCTAGCCATTATCTTAGGAGAAAAATATATATATATATATATATATTTTTATGGAAAAAAATTACTCAATCCCAAATGTTGTGGCAGTGCTTAGGCTCGGGGTGGGGCAACGACTATGGATGGCAAAAAAGCACGGGTTCGGTCCGATTCGAGATAAAAAATCTTGGGCCGGATCCTAGAAGTAGAGGCCCGATTCGGGCTCGGGCCCGAGCCGGGGTTTGCCCGGGCTTAAAAAATACATTATATATATATATATATATATCAAATTATATTATTTTTATATTTATATGATAAATTATATACATATGTATATTTATATAATAAATTAAATATATATATATATATATTTTTTATTATTAAAAAACGGGAAAGGGCTAAGCCCGGCCCGAGCCTGAGCCCAAGAAGAGCCTGCTCGGCCTGGGCCAAGATTTTCCCGAGCCCGGGCTTAAAAAAATATTCCTGAGCCCGGTCCGACCCATTGCCACTTTTAGCAACGACTGTTCTGGTGGGGGCCATTGCCAGAGACTTTTCGAGTAGAGTTATGGCGAGGCTGTTACTAGTGGAGTGAGAGAGTTGAGGCACAAGTGTGTGGTGGGGATTCTAGGCATGCATATAGTGGAGTCAGGGTCGATCTTAGGTATAGGCGAGTCATCCCCGTTTATGACCCCTAAATATTTTTTATTATAGCTTCCAAAAAACTTGAAAGCCATGGACCCTAAATTTTTTTATGATCAAGGGCCTCAAATGCTAAAATTGCCTTGGACTCTGAAGATGATAGTGTTGGAGTTAGTGCTCGTCGCATCAATTTTTTATTATATTTTCCTGTAAATACATATATAAATATTTTATTTTGAATAAAATAAATAGTTTCATCAATATATTTTCTTTTATATATGGTAAAGATGTAACATATCTTAAAAAATTAGTTATGATATAGTTGCAAAGCGTCGTAACTGACAATGAGTTGTATCGTAATATTATCATTTTATTTAAATTGTTCCTAATCAAGGTTTACATTGCTTGGTCAGTAAGTAAGCCCATAGAGACTGGTATATGTCGTAAATTGGAAATTATGATTCCAATGGATTTTACTTAATGAACATGAGTCTCGGAAGATTCATATACACATGTAGGTGTTTATAATGGATAAACACTGAAAAAATCCCCGAAGATTCTTCACAGATGGTATATACCAACCTCAAGTAGCATAGTGGTCATTTGACTTGAGATACAACGGTGGATATATAAGTTATTCTCCACATTTTGATGGCAGTCATTTCGCCACCTTTTTAAGTCAGACCTCTGCTTGTTCGCTGGATGTGGACTGATGCGCAGTATATCTGGTGAGTGTCAAGATATGATCCGTCGATCCTGTATACAGGGCATAGATATACTTCACGTGTTTGCGATCTGTTAAATCCATGGTTGTGGTACATTGTGGAAACGAGTCCTGAGTGCTATTTAGAGATCACGAATTTATATTTCGATGATGTTATAACTTAGGGATTTGACGTTCATATCTATGTTCCAGGTATAATATGGATAAATTGTGATAAAATGATTATACTTACGCAAAGACCTTAACTTACATAGTTCAGTGAGAATATATGTGGTCGTCATAATTCATGAGTGGGTGAATTATGGACATGAAATTGGATTGGATAAACCTGAACTTATAGAGTCTCACAATATGAACTGTACTTGTTGGGAACTTTACAGATTATTCATAATATTTATTGGATTAAGCGAGTTAATTCGAATCATTTAATCGATAAATGAAAATGCACATGGTGGGGTATTTTGAATATTTTTAATGTATATTTGTATTTAATACATAATTATATTATATACATATTAATTAACAAATTGCATGTTGACACATGTAAAGTAAATAATTATTAACTTCAAAAAATATAATGGATTATTATTATTATTAACTTTACAAGTGTAAAGTTTGGTTAAATTTTTAATATATATTAAATATTAACCCATTTGTATGGCTTTATTATCAAGTATTTTAATTTGATTAAAATGAAATAACAATTGACTACATTAGCCCCCAAATTCACTCCCAAGCCTTGTATATAAAGGCTTTGATTTTTTTCATTTGCAAAGTTACAAGACCCTAGCCTCCCAATATCATCCAAAAAGCACTCCAAGTATTTTAGAGAAAGAGAAATCCAACAAAGACTATGGGTGGCAAAACGAATTGACGAATCGAATTTATATTGAATCCGAAACGAATCGAATCAATATATGATGGATTCGTATTCGATTCGTTTATTAAACGAATTATAATATCATGATTCGTATTCGATTCGTTTATTAAACGAATCAGATATTAATATTTGTTTAGTCATAATATTATTCAATAATACAAACTACTATAATTTATTTACATTAATTCTTCATAAATATACACATATGAAGTACGTAATTAATATATTTACTAAAATAGCTCACCAAATATCGATAATATTATTTTTCAATGGTAATTAGCCATAATTTTTAGAATCTTAATTGAAATGAAAATTATAATAAGTAGTAAAAGAAAATAATAAAACGAATCTTAAATGAAGAAACGAACCATTGAGCTTAAATCTGTATTCGATTCATTTATTAAACGAATCGAATTGAATTGACCCATTTTTTAAAATATGTATTCGCTTTAAAGTGAATCGAATCGAACAAATAAACGAATCCTAACCAAAATTGACACCTCTAACAAAGACAATGATTTGAAGAATATTGGATATTAAAGGTAATCTTTTATTATTCTTTGGATTAGAAAATTATTCTATTTATATTTGAGGATTTCTTGTGATGTAGAGATTCTTACAAATGTTGTTGAGATTTTTTTCACTCTATAATTTGGGGTTTTGCGTTTTCGTTGATGGATTTGGTAGTTAGATGCATCTGTGAAGTGGTATTGAGTGATATTATTGTAATATTAGCTCAATATTATCATATGATGATTTGTTGTCATTGTAGAATTTTATGAACACTCTTGTGATACTTTGAATTGTTCTTGTGTGCTTCATGTATAGTGACTTTGATTAGTGATTGATTAATTTAATTAATCTTGTAAAATTGGATTTTTGACATGAAAAATCTATTTATTTTCATGTAATGTTCAGGTCTGAAAAACATAATTTTATGAGTAAAAATATAATGTTTATATGTATTAGATGTGTATTGGGTGTGGAATAATTTACGGAAATTATTTTAGGGCGAAAATACGCGTAAATGATGGATTTGGTTTTTTAGGTTTTTTCACTGTAAAATTTGGGGCTTTATTTTTTGGTTGATGGATTTGGTAGCTAGATGCATGTGTGAAGTGATATTGAGCGATATTAGTGTAATATTAGTTTAATATTATCATATGATTATTTATTGTAATTCTAGGGTGTTATGATCACTCTTATTATACCTAAAGTTGTTCTTAGGTGCTTCATGTGTGGTGGCTTTTATTGGTGATGGATTAATTTGATTAATATTGTAGAATTGGATTTTTGGCATGAAAAATCAAATTGTTTGGTCTGTACTGTTCAGGTCTGAAAAATAGATTTTTTTTAATGAGTAAAAATAAGATATTTAGATGTATTGGATGTGTGTTGGGTGTTGGAATAATTTACGAAAATTATTTCAGAGAGAAAATACGTGTAAATGACGAAAAACGGTGTTACCGGGTGAAAACCATATCGGGTGTGAATTGACCAAATAGTAAATTGTCACTGTTCATCAGCCCATGGATTGAACGGACACTGTTAAACTGATCGAGGCAGCCCGGGTGGGGACTCAGATGATCGGTTGGGCCAGAAACGCGTTTTACATAGTTTTATCAAAAATTGCTTTCATAAAAGTTTTATTGTGTTTTCGTAATTTATTATATCAGTATTTGATAATGAAAAATATGTTTATATGAAATATGAATAAATAATTGGAATACAATAGCGAATAATTTATTTGGTAAGTTTAAAAATTTTAAAATTATAATTTCTCCTAAACCAGGCTTCCGCAGCGTAAATCCCAACAGATAGGGCCGACCCTAAGTGGAGTTCGAGAATTATGGCAGGCGTGTGGTGAGGAAGCTGGAAAACAATTTGTGTGACGGGTTTTTAATTTTGATTTTAAAATATTGAATTTTATTATTGTTGTTTGTGATTTTCGGAACCGAGAAAATTTGAATTATAGAGAAGGGTATTAAGGAGATTTCGCTTACCAATATTGGGGCCCAAGATCTTTGCAAAGATAAGGGCCCAGACCCAGAAGTGTCTGACCCGACCAGTCGATCAGATTCAGTTACATTTGAAGACCGACCTGAGGATGCCGATTTTGGCTTTAAACCACACTGAGAAGATGACTCGGGGAGAGCCAGCCGAGGCATAACCACAGACACTCGAGGAGGATGATCAATGGAAGATATTGATGGAGTTGGTGCTTGGAGTGCCAATCCGAATTATACATTTTATTATTTATTAATAAAATAACTACATTTTTCATTTCATACCTTATTAATGGTATTGTCATTATGCATATTAGATTGATGTATAGATATGCTAAGAATGACATCGACCTTAGAATAGTTTTCACACTAGGTGTAAACTATTCTTAAAGTAAATATTCATAGTGTTGGTTTTAGAATACGGTCGAATTCCTATAACCTAGAAGACTAGCACATGTCGTATATTGGAATTAGAGTTCCAATGGTTTAACGCGATGTACCATGAGTTTTGGAAACTCGTTTAGACATGTGGGTATTCGTTGGAGCGAATACTGAAAGACTCACAAGTGATTCCTAATAAGTGGAAGTACATAGTTGGAAGTACACACCATCGTCAATAGGAATCTCCTCGAGTTGAGTAGCATATGTAATCTTTTGATTATAATATATCATTGATTTTGTATGAGATCCTCAACACTTAGATGTCATGTATGTCAGGAACCTTTCATGGTCTAGCCTCTAGATGTTCGTTGGGTGTGGACCGATGCACTCATTAATCAAGTGCGAAGCAAGATTGGATCTGTCGACCCGTATGTGTACCATAAGGGGTTTAGGTATCCATGTTAGTAAAGTCACGATTCTTAAATCTTTGGCCAAAGTCGATCACCTAGGGTGGATCGCATCAGTTATGAAGAATCGTGGACATGTCGACATGAGATGTGCGCCTCGGAAACTTGACGGTAAATTCTATGTTTCCTAAGCACAACTCGGATAGCCTACGACGGAGGGATTGTTAAACATATGCGATTACCTCGACTTGTATAATTCAGAAAGGTTGTTCGTGTTCTTCGCGAATTCGGAGGTGGCCGAATTGTGTACATATTAGCTAGGCTTATATGACGAACATGTCTGAACTTAAAGAGTCCCAATATGAAGTGTACTCGTTGAGCATTTGGGTAGCCGATTAATTTTGATAAAAGATAATATTCGATATTATAATTATCAACTAAGATAATCAAGTGTTATTGGATAATATTTATTATTTACATTTACCTAATTGGATTAATTCAATAATTACACAAGGGCTTAATTGTAAAATCATAATTATCTCTACCATTAGAGGATATTATGGTAATTGTAAGTATGTAATAATATGTGGTTTTGGCTTGATTTAATTGGATTAAATCAAGGTGGCAAACATTTAACTAATCCATTTCCTAATTCTTGGCTTGATTTAACTGGATTAAATTAAAGTGGGAGACAATGGAGATTAGTCACACCTAATTATACATATTTGGACAAATTGGATTAAGCCCACTTAAAAGTTGATTACAACTTTTATTAATTAAAAATTGCCTAAGTTTTGCTATAAATAACAAGGTTTAGGAAGGTTTTAATTACAAGTTCAAATACAAGTAAATTTTTAGAAAATTAGCCTAAGTTAGAGAAGTGTTTTGATGAGCGGAAAACATATCAATATTTACCGCTCATTTTACTTAATATTTTGTTTAGTTTCTCGGGTTTGATGAACATTTTGATGTGTTTTAGTTTATTTTACAGATAAAATAATATTGGGACCCAATGAAATCATTAAAGACGAAATTTGGGTCAAATAAGGGCAAAAATTGGACTTGACATATTAATTTTGGAGATTGGAAACTTGAAAGGGCGTTTCAACGAAGTGCAATTTTGGAAATTCCAGTTTTGCGTATCTATCGTATTTTGGGCATAACGTTTTACTCCGATATCGGATTGAGCTGATTCAAGTTCCAAATTAAATACGACTCAAAGATCCACAACTTTGAAAGACAAAATAATTTCGAATTTTGAAGATTTCATGCCCGCAATTGATGAACCATCCAGAAGTGTGTTGTGTGTAATTATTAAAGTCATTTTCAATCATTTTCAAAGCAAAAAATAAATTAATAAATAGATAATAAAAATTATCAAATCACCACCAAACATGATAAGAAATTAGTGGAGCAATTAGTGGAACAATTAATAATGGATTTGGTGGATGATTTGATGGAGGCAAAGTTTTGCCTATAAATACCAAGCCATTTCATTTGTAAATTCATACTTTCTTCTAAGGAATTCCTTAAGAATACTAAGAAGATTGTATCTTGTTTGTTTATTTACAGATTTCAGTAATTAATTTCCGCTTTCGCACTTTCTTTTCTTTACTTTTCAGTTTTCACTTTCCGCAATTTACTTTTACGCACAATACTTTTCTTTCTTTAATTTTCAGTTTTTACTTTTCAGTAATGAGGAGGTAACTCCTCTTTGCTGGGGTAAAAGGTAAAACTTTTATTACTAATATTTAGATTAATCTCCCTTAATTATAATATATAAACTAGTTAAAACCTGACTTAACGAGGATACCGCCATATTAGTCGGTTGGTAATTATTTAAATTGGTTTTAACCTGACTAAACTGGATACCGCCTGATTGGTCGGTTGGTAATTAATTATTAATTTGACTTAATCTGGATACCGCCTATATGGCTGGTTGGTAATTATCATGCAAAGTTAATATATTATATTAAGGGAGATATCTAAAATAGAAGTAATAAAAGTGGATCTTTTTACCTCAGCATTTTCTTTTATTGTACTTTTACTTTATTTACTTTTCAGCAATTTACTTTCATCATTTACTTTTCAGCAATTTACTTTCAGCAATTTACTTTCAGCATTTACTTTTCAGTAATTTACTTTCAGCATTTAATTTTCAGTATTTAATTTCAGCATTTACTTTCCGTCATTTACTTTTCAGCAATTTACTTTTCAGCATTTTACTTTATGCCTTTTATTTTATTTAAGTTTTTACTAGCCCTAGTTATGTGTCGTAACTAAGTTAGTTATCTGGGATCGTGATGAATTCTAATATCATCGGTTTATAAGGGGTTATTTTATAGTTTGGGTAATTTAAAGGTTTACTTATTAAGTCTTAAGCTTAATGCTTCTTGTTGTCTGATCACCAATAAGATTGATGTGGTAAATCTAAAATAAACTTGACAAAGGAATTTTAGGTTTTAGTCTTAGACTTAATAGCCCACGATCTTCCTTGAGGATAGATAACCCTTTAATAGATTTCCTTACAGGATAGACATATACTTGTCGGGCGGGGTTAGCTATAATTGAAACTTAAACTTAATGAATCCAGATAATTTGGTTGATATAGACATATGGTTCAATTGGGTTAAACTGTTAGTGTTCCTAGAACATGCCAAGGATCTAATAAGCATGAAAACATGTTCATAAATTCAAAATAAGTTGCAGAATTACTTACATTGAATGGATTTGAGCTTTTAAAATTTTGAGAAGATTATCCAAGATCCAAGATGCTTCCTTTGTTGATTCCAAGCTTTGAGTTGAAGATCTCCAAGATCATTGCTTTGTTGATTCCAAGCTTTTGAAATTGTTTCCCTATCACCTTAGTTGATTCCATGAAGTGCTAGCTCCTTTGAAATTGCAACAAAATCAAAGTATAGAGAGGATGGCCATTCACGCCCATGGAGAGGTATTCTAGGGTTTTTCATTTCCAAAATATGTTACAAGTGTGTAGAGTGAAGAGAGAGAGAATGCTTTTTGGTTTTGTTAAAGGGTTTTACCCTTTTACCCAAAACCATGTAGTTGGGGTAATTTGGTTTCACCTAAACCAAGTGGTTGGAAAGTAAGTGGTTTTGGCATAAATGCCAACCACTTTCCAACCACCACTTCACATGTGTGACATGTGTGAAGTGGGCCCCACCATTTTGAATTCAAAACTCAAAATGTCTCTACGAACATTTACCGCGGCTCGGTTCCGTTTAATCCGATTAAACAAACTTTCGTCGCTAAATAATTAAATCTAATTTAATTAAATAACGATGCCTCGCAAATATATTACGAACGTCGTTTACGAATTAATTCTAAATTAATTCGTTCGTTCGTATTAAAGTCCTACTTTAATTTCGTAACGAAATCCAATTCATATTAATATATCTGATATATTAACTTTAGCCCATACGAATAAATTAAATAGAAAAATCAAATTTAACTATTAAATTTATTTTACCGATTAATTCCAAATTAATCGGGTTCTCTATTTTCGAACACATTTAATCCCAGATTAAATAATACCTCAATTAATCCCAAATTAATTTTCTCCATCTTAATTAATCCCAGATTAATTTTCTCTCTTAATTAATCCCAGATTAATTCTAATTTAAATCAACTGTCATCGGTGAATCTTTGGGAAGCGACCCAAGAGATCCTTGGATATGTTGGCAGTAAATACGGTCATCGGATTATCCGAATACGTGCGTACCTCGTACCACGTGCTTACCGATTTACAAGATATGGTTGGCTTCTAGCAAAGCACCGTGCCTACCCAATTCTCCAGAAATATTCTTACTGGAATATATAATCTATGTCAGGCGTAGTATACGTAGTATTGCGTATTGCGATCCAGTATCGAATGTCACGTGCTAGGCCTGGGGCTGGAACTGTGTATGCCCCGTACGAAGAACATGTCGGATGTCTGGTAACTAGTCTCTATAATCGGATATACATGACCTAGTCATAACATCCCGATGACTGCAGTACTTAAGAGCACTAGTACCGTATCCTACGTGACATCATCTTCACTATGACTGGAGTGATACTTCCGTCTTGACATCACACCCAATACACTACGATTCTCAATATACCCAGCAGAGGCGTACACAGAATCGGTTAAAGCCCTGGACGACCAAAACTAAAGCATACCGATTGTCGCAAACATTAGTGGTGCAAGTCTCAGGTTAAGACCAAATACACCTACCCTGATTTCGGACTTCCATAGACACATAGTCATACCACCAATGGAATTCCGATGGGTCTATCCAGTGCGAAGCTATTTTCCGTACCATCGGTAAAACACAACCTCCTATTACACTTGCATGAGTATCATGTACCCAAATATATGAGAACTATGCCGTTATGATCTCACATAACACGCACAAGTGTTATACTAGTCTATTCTGCATTATCGATGTCCAGTCTCGATAATACTACGACTATGGATATTTAATGATTAATCCTTCTTGGACTGATATTGTCTCATATCATCTCAATCCAAGAACTAATCATAAGGACCTTATATCATTTATACATCTAGGTGATCTAATCACAAATGATAAGAGTGCAATCTCGTTGTCACATAGTTAATTTGTACAACAACACCATGATCTGTACAAATAGTGACGCTATGGGTCATAATTGTCCAACATAAACTGGGTATTTGCGTCTGACCATCGACAGAGGCTTTTGCATAATTTAGTGTTCCAGGTTAGAAAACTAATTTATTACACAAACATAAAATAATCACTTCATCTTTTAAAAGATATTAGAAAGATTCACAACCCTAGATCTTTGAGTCTTTTGTTATTTTCCTTAGTATTTTCTTTTGTTTATTTTATTTATTTTAATTAAGGAAAACCACATTCAACCAATCAAACAATCATTCTCTTCTCCATTTAATTAGATATTTGTAAATAAATAGATTCAACAATTAATAACAACAGTAGGAATTAAGTCCTCGTGGGATCGATATTTTTATATTACTTGAACGATACGTGTGCTTACGTTATACGTGTGTGTTTACGCCGGTCATGTTTAAAGAAGCTTGTGAGGTCTCTAAAACATTTCATTAAGGAGATATCAAGATTAGATCTTGAAGTGAAGCTTGCTTGCGTTGGAAATCGAGATTGGATCTTGCAGTCGAGCTTGCACACCTTGGAGGTTCTCCGACGATTTCAATAAAGAAGAAGTAGATTAGATCTTGCATCAAGCTTACTAGGTAAAGTTTGATCTTCTCTTAAGCTATGTTTATTTATGTATTAGATGCATGATCACATAGCTTAATGTTGAAATAAGGCTAATAAATTGTGTTAGGATATTTTAGAAGTATAAACACAACATGCTTGTAATTAGGTCAAAGATGTTCATGTTAGACATGGAACAATTAATTAGAGTTTGGAACTCTAGATTAAAGCTTAGAGCTATGGATACTATTCTAGAATCACTTGACCACATTTGGGTGACCTAGAATTGTTCACGAGACATTTCTAATTGGGATTCTAATTTGGTTTGTGTAATGAATTCAAAATTTACGCAAGTGCGTATTTAAAATAAATTTATGTTTTTGTAAAAATATTTGATATTTTGAAAAACTTGATTTTTATTCTATAACATGTGTTAATGTTGGTTTTGAAATTAAAAATTAATTTTTTGTGTTTTTGAAGTGTTTAGGGAAGACCGGTAAAAATTAAGGTCAAAGACCCTAATTCATTCAGCTCACTGGAATTTGAGCTGAATGAAAAGGAAACAAAAAATTTTAAAAAAAAATTGTGTGAACTGATTGCTACAATGCGCGCGCGTGCACTGTAGCACGCGCTTACGAGAGCGGCAATTTTATTTTTGTTCGTTCGGGAGTTTCCGGACTGCGATTCTATCCCAGTTTTTTCCTAGACACTCGTAATGGAATATAGTATTTCATTAAATAATTTAAAATTACACCCATATATGATATCCATGGGTTAGACCCATTTCCGCTGCCCGGGGCATCGATCCGACCCTAGAGGTTCCACAACTACCCCAACAGATATAAGTTAGAAGAAAATCATAACAGTTCAGACTTTCATCAAGGGAAGTGTAGACACTGGTTTTCACAACTACCCCAACAGACACTTCCCGGGGCACTAGCGATCCTGCAAAATAAAGATAGAGTGAGCAGGGAGTTCCTACCCACTTGTGTGGTGGACGCTGTAGGCGCTCCGACGCTTAATTCAATAATAAAAGTGAGCAAAAAAATGGAGGAATAACAAGGTATGAGATTACCTTATTCCCAGTAGACTGTCGTGATGGCAGTGGTCTAGTGTATAGAAGGTTAAAGGTTTAGAGAGCTCAAGTATCAAAGAGTTGAGAGTTATAGTTAGAATGCTTAAGCTTCAATGAATCATATTGTAAATGGAGGGATCATTTTATATGTTTGAGGGATTTGCTTTTCTGGTTGATATATGGGCCACATTTAATGGGGTGGAAGCCAGAACACGCTTTGATTATTTATCTTTCGGTGATGAAATGAGTTAGTTGAATGTGTGGGAGGTGATGTTTTTCGGTTGATGATGTTGGGGTTTTGGGCGCGGACGCGGCGGAAGCGCTGTTCGGGCGAAATCATAATTTTAAAATTTTTTAAATTATCGAATAAATTATTCAATATCCAATATGAATAATTTATTCATATTTCACCTAAACATATTTATTCAATATCAAATAACGACATAAATAGTTAAGGAACGTCGCGAAACTTTTACGAAAACGTTTTTCCACAAAATGACATAAAACGTGTTTTTGACTGAACCAACCACCCAATACACATGAGGGCTGCCCAGGTTGGCCCCAACAGTATTAGGGCAGTTCATGGGCTGTCTGAACAGTGACAAATTCACTGTTTGGGCAGCCATCACTCAGTTGGCTCAAAAGTCACCCTATAACGCCGTTTCGGCTTATTTCAACTCCGAAACAATTTCCGGCAATTGTTCCAATACCCAAAACACATCCAATACATTCATAAGACATATTTTTCATCACCATAGAAGCATTATTTCCAGATCTGATCCAGAAGCAAAAATTATCAATTTTTCATGCTTTAATCCAACTTTTTCAACATTAATCAAATTAATTAAAAACAAATCCAAGACACCACAATTGAAGCACCCAAGAAAAATTCTAGGCATTACAAGAGTGGTCATAATACTCTATAATGGCAACGTATTATCAAATGACCAAATTGAATAAATATTACAATAATATTATCCAATACTTTTTCACACATGCACAAGGCCTTCAAATCCATCCACCAAAACCAAAAGCCCCAATTTTAAACAAGTAAATAAACCCTAGAACTATTCTAAGAATACAAGAACATGAAACCAAATTTCTAAACTCAAGAATGATAAAGATTACCTTTAATCTCCAATTATCCTTAAGCTTTTCTTGTGTTTTTTCTTCACTTTCTTCATGGTTTCTTCAAACCAACTAGAGAGCTTTTGAGAGTGTTTTGGTGATGTTATTTTCGGCCATGAAGACAATTAGAAGATGAAAAGAAAATTTTCCTTTTAAAAATCCACTTTGCCGACTTAGCTAGGGGTAATTTGGTCAATTTTCAATTTTAATCCAATTAAACAAAATCAAACTTTATGTTAACAAATCAAATTTGCACACCTAAAGTTTAATTAAAATATGTCATATGTAACCAATTATAGTTAAACATTTATCATAACTATTATGAAAAAAGTTTTTCATTTAATTATTTAAATATTTAACATTTAAATATCTAAATAATTAATTAATATAATTGTTATTATATATGTATTTTTATTTACATTAAATAAAAAATACATATATATTAATGCCATGTGTCAAAATATCATTTGACAATTAATTATTGTGTATCTAATCAAGTTATGTATCAAATATAAATATACAATAATTACGATTAACCAAAATCCCCTAAAGCATGTGTTTTCGTTTAACAGATTAAACGATTCGAATTAACTCATTTAATCCGATGAAGTATTATGAATAATCTGTATTATTCATAACGCGTTGCCTAAATACTCAACGAGTACACTTCATATTATGGGACTCTCTAAGTTTAGGTTTATCCGTCACGAAATCCAATTTCGTGTCCATAATTCACCCACTCATAAATTATGACGACCACGGATAATCCCGCTAAACTATGCAAGTCGAGGTCATTGCATACGTATTATCCCTCTATCACAAGCTATCCATATTATACCTAGGATATAGATAAGAACGTCAAATCTGTATGGTATAATATAGTCGACTTTCAAATTTACTATCTCTAAATAACACTTGGAACTGATTTCCAAAGTTATACCACGACCATGGATTTACTAGATCGCAAACACATGTAAGATGCATATGCCCTGTACACAGGACTGACAGATTCTATCTTGATACACACAAGATATCATGAGCATCATTCCACACCCAACGAACATGCGGAGGTCTGATCTAAATAGATCGGTGACGTGACTACTATCAAAGTGCGGAGGATAACTCATATATCCACAGTGGTATCTCAAGTCAAATGACCATTATGATCACTCAACTCGAGAAAATTCCTATTGACGTTGGTGTACCATCAATTAGGAAATCTTCAGTGAGTCGTTCAGTGTTTATCAAATAAACACCTACATGTCTATACGAGTCTCCCGAGAATCATGGTTCAATGTAAATCATCGGACCAAGTCACGATATACGACATGTATTGGTCTCAGCGGATTTTACTAACCGAACCGTGTTAGTAAATCTTGACCAGAAACTTTATTTAAGGATATACAACTTATAGTGATGCTTCCCAATGTCAATTACAAACTTTGTTGTAACTGCGCACTACGTTGTAAATCATAGGGTCTTTGTCTAATATACACGTATCACTAAATCAGATTTAGTTTCAATCTAATCATAATTAGATATCTATCACAATTAGATCGAATATGTGTATAAAAAACAAGAGATGTTACCATTAAATAAGTAATATTATGGAAAAATGAATTGTTCGAATTTATAAATCGGACATAAATACGATCCGGATTGGCACTCTGAGCACGAACCCTAACAATTTCTCCCACTTACTCTAGTGCCAATCCACGGTATCATATACACATCTTAATGTGTATCACATACTCATTGCCCTCAAGAGCTCACCTAGCACTCAAGAGGTAGGTAACAACAAGTAAGCCCGCTATTACAAATTGAGTCTGTCCAACAAACCCAATTTTTTTCCTTAGCCATCATCATTCATCTTTTTTAGAACCCAATTTCTACATCAATATGACTCAGATGCAATATCAATATTGTGTAATAGCTATTAAGTTGTCTATGTATTTAGAGATCAAATCCAAAATATTATGTAGACAACCGCAATCACAACACTAATATGAAAACTTCTAATCTTTAAGGTCACTATACAACCTAATAAGTCAATACTTCATAAGTTGCAACTAATTCTACTCATTCAGTAGAATCAAGCGTGACACTCCCACTGTATCTTTTCTAGCTTTATATGACATAGGACATCTAATGTCATAATTAGACTCAAAACTAATCTGACCCTAATGGTTGCAGATTACATTCTCCATTAATAAGAAACTTGTTCTCAATATCTCAAAGATCACAAAGAACATATTTCAAGATCCATCATATGGTCTACAGCGTATCAAAATATCTCGTAACTAGTACGATTAAATTGATATCATTAATCGCACATAATATAATATTCATTATGCAATCATCATATGATGCATCAGATTGACTAGACATTCTAATCAATTTCTCTTTCGACAAAAGAATCATCATTTACGAAAGATTAATATTATATACTAGAGACACATTAACTGTCAAAAAGTTATACTAACTGTCATACATATAGTTTTGTTGTGTCATTTATTAGATCATATCTAAGGCACGACTAATGGGAGTAACTCACAAGTCTCTTGTTTTATATCATATATAAAAATTTATATCAAATATATCAGAGACTACTTCCACTTCTTTCACGGAGAAAATAAGACTTAGGTAAACCTTTTGCCTCACAAACATTTCATTATTACATTAATAATGATAATGTTGTTATGATATATAATACTAGAAAGAAATTTGTACGCTCCCACTGACCCTATTATCATATATGTATTCTCTATGCTTTGATAAAATCAGACAATCTGACTGTATCAAAATTAGAGAAAAAAGATTTTCAGAAAGCTTATATGAGTCTACAGTAGCCTCTATAAGCCAATATATCAAACTGTGATCTTAGCAGAATACAAACTCTAGGGTCATTCTAGAATGAACTCTTCGAACAAAGAAACCACAACAGATCTCTCATTCGAAGAAAACATTCAGGAACTCCACTTTGCATTCCTTAGCCAAAATACATAGTTTAATATCAACGTTAACCAGCAGATCCTTAATTGTTCAATTATTGTGACTAGAGACAAGTTTTCTCAGAATCTACAATAGATCATTGAGTATAAATTTTCTCACTGTCATACTATAAAGGTCAAACCTTTAACAAACTCACTTTGCTTTTGCTGCGCAAACAATTTCCACATTATATGAACTATTCATAACGAAAGCCTGATCAAGTTCAAAAATTAATCGTAGTAAGCTATGAACAATCTTAGATCTATGATTCAATGCTAACTTCCGAAATCGATATCAAATATCCCTCCCACTATAAGTTACAGGATAATTTTCTTCGATAAGAAAACAACAGAATCATTAAGTATCAAATACTTTATAAATGATTCTGACATCCTATTGAACTTATACGTAATATGTCGAATGGTCCTTTCATCTTATTAATTATGTAGTTCCACTTATAGTTTATCACTCTCACATTTGACTTCAATAAGTCAAGTCTTTTCTACAATCGTTAACATCCGATGTTACACACTCGGTAATAAAATAATTTTATTACTCGGGATCGTAGAAAAGATATTCTATCAAATAGAATACAATATTCTATTAAATAGAATAGATGATAAACCTTACTTGTACCTCCGAGGCGTAAGTACTTTCAATTATATAACAATTAAATAAAAGAAAGTTTCAAATCTTAAACTTTTCAAGATTCGAAGTTTCTACTATACATATCTTATATGTAACTGTAAGAACGAATGGAACCTTAATTAAAGAGATGAAATAGTGTTACTGGAGCATAACCTCAAGAGTATTGAAAACCAATTCGGTAACACTCAATATCAACGAATCAAATCATATAAGATTCGACTTCTCCCATTGACCAATTCCATCATGATGGAATCGTAGAAGAATCATATTGAGTAAGAATCTAATTCATTAAATAAATTTGGAACTAATTGCCTTAAATTCATATATTTGATCATATCAAACATCTTTGAACAGTTCAAAGACTCACAATGAATTTTTAAAATATAGTTTTCAACACTTCAAATAGAATATCTTTGAACCATTCAAAATATTCTATCCGCGTTTCATCAGAAACATATTGAAAGTTCTCGAACAATTCAAGACGTTCAATATATATTCTGTTAGAAACACACAACTAAGTCATGACAATTCATTAACTAAGTTATGAAATAAATAAAACTATCCAAGGTAATTTATAATTCATTAAACTCCATACATCCAAAGTATTAGTTCAATAAATCTGTGGTCCAATGACGATCATTGGTTAAATGAGATTTAATCACATCCTGAATACAATATTCATTAAATAGATAAGGATATGGGGTGTGATCTCGTATCAGACCATCCTTTACCATACGGAATAAGCATCTAATGCTTATGTGATAAAATCTCATAAAGTATTGTTCTAAGTTATTTAGTTAACCAAATATTTTCTTAATGTTTATCTTTTCATTAATGACACTACTAGTCATATTAAAATATGTAACAATTATTTATATATAACAAGTAACTATCCAATAGTCACAAGTTCTGATATCAAATATCAAAACAGTTATTAAACATTATTTAAAATAATTAGATGGGATCTAGTATCCAATACCTATAGTGTAGTATTGTGAGAATCAATATTCTCTACACAACTATACACATCTCTTTTCTTAAGCTTTATAATTTGCGTTCAATTATTCACAATAATTACAAATGATTGATTAGCAAACTGTGTCAGACACGTGACTTCTAAAAGTCACTAAAGCCAAGAAACGTCATTATAAGATAAACAGATACTAATGGGGTTTTCCTAATGCCAGTCAAGAATCTCGAGACATGAACTAATTCAAGTCAATTCTTACTGCATAAGAAACTATTCTTATTAGATAACTATATCCTAAAACAGATATCTATTTAGATTACTAATCGTGACTTAGTAACTAAGTCACTAACCATCTTGATTTTTCAAGAAAATCAGAACAACAGTTCCCGATTGGTTTAAACTAATCTAACAATGTCTAAGTCTACTATCATTCTAGAACCTATTCTAGAAATACGCAATCATAAGTAAAGTCAGAAAACATATTCAAGTAATATGTTATGGAGAGGATTAGAAGTATAATTCTATAAACAATATAAAATAAAGAAAAACAAAAGCAACAAATTCCATAAAATTACACACTGCTTTAGTTATGGATTTTTAACCTAGCAGTGTCTCCCAATAATTTACGTAATACCGTAATCCTCAACGAAGAACGATAATTCAATAATTAAATCGAATTCCATAGTGAGAGTAGGGTCCCATGAATATATTTCGACTCACAGCTTTGGCACGATCTCGCCTACGTATATTCATAAGGTAGACAACTCATTGTCAATCACACTCATTGTGACTCATGATTTTGGTCCTGACCGTTTCTCGTTAGGACAGCTTTGGCATGTTCATAAGGAGGCAAGACTTCACTTGCCAATGACAAACTCAAGCTATCGATGTAGTCCTGACAGCTTTGGCACGTTCAGGATTTCCACTTTCACTTGAATTTATCTAGTATCAATTATACATCCGACATCAATAAAATTATATCAACTACACCCTCACTGCTTTGGAACTTTCTCGGATGCATCCATATAAAGATACCCATAAACCGTATTGACAAGACGGACCAAGAAATATGCATCCAATACACGTTACTTTACAACCTTATTTAAGCGGGGATATTTCTCATATGCATAATTTTAATCTAGATCATTTTCTAAAAAATTCAATTCTACCTTTAGAAAACATAACTAAACTTAACTATTAAATTTTTGTTACGTTTCCCGTTAGCGTAGAACCAAAAATTCAAGAAACATATAGATTATATGCATGTGCAAAAAACAAAATTGGATTATATATCATATATCACGCATGATTAATGTAATGGATGAAGGATCAAACCTGCTCTGATACCATTTTTGTTGGGGTTTTGGGCGCGGACGCGGCAGAAGCACTGTTCGGGCAATATCGTAATTTTAAAACTTTTTAAATTACCGAATAAATTATTAAATATCCAATATGAATAATTTATTCATATTTCACCTAAACATATTTATTCGATATCAAATAACGACATAAATAGTTAAGGAACGCCGTGAAACCTTTACGAAAATGTTTTTCCGCAAAATGACATAAAATGCGTTTTGACCGAACCGGCCACCCAATACACATGAGGGCTGCCCAGGTTGGCCCCAACATTATTAGGGCAGTTCATGGGCTGCCCGAACAGTTACAAATTCACTGTTTGGACAGCCGTCACCTGGTTGGCTCAAAAGTCACCCGGTAACGCCGTTTTTCACCGTTTTCGCTTATTTCAACTTCGAAATAATTTCCGGCAAGTGTTCCAACACTCAAAACACATCCAATAAATTCATAAGACATATTTTCATCACCATATGAACATTATTTCCAGATCTGATCCAGAAGCAAAAATTATCAATTTTCCATGCTTAATCCAACTTTTTTAACATTAATCAAATTAATTACAACACCAATCCAAGCCACCACAATTGAAGCACCCAAGAATAATTCTAGGCATTACAAGAGTGTTCATAACACTCTAGAAAGGAAACTTATCATCAAATGATCAAATTGAATAAATATTACAATAATATTATCCAATACTTTTTTCACACATGCACAAGGCCTTCAAATCCATCCACCAAAACCAAAATCCCCAATTTTCAACAAGTAAATAAACCGTAGAACTATTCTAACAACACAAGAACATGAAACCAACTTTCTAAACTCAAGAATGATAAAGATTACCTTTAATCTCCAATTATCATTAAGCTTTTCTTGTGCTTTTTCTTCACTTTCTTTATGGTTTCTTCAAACCAATTTGAGAGCTCTTGAGAGTGTTTTGGTGATGTTATTTTCGTCCATGAAGACAATTAGAAGATGAAAAGAAAATATTTCCTTTTAAAAATCAACTTTGCCGACTTAGCTATAGGTAAATTGGTCAATTTTCAATTTTAATCCAATTAAACAAAATCAAACTTTAAGTTAACAAATCAAATTTGCACACCTAAAGTTTAATTAAAACATGGCATATGTAACCAATTATAGATAAACATTTGTCATAACTATTATGAAAAAAGTTTATCATTTAATTATTTAAATATTTAACATTTAAATATCTAAATAATTAATTAATATAATTGTTATTATATATATATATTTTTATTTACATTAAATAAAAAATACATATATATTAATGGCATGTGTCAAAGTCTCATTTGACAATTAATTAATGTGTATCTAATCAAATTATATATCAAATACAAATATATAATAATTACGATTGACCAAAATCCCCTAAAGCATGTGTTTTCGTTTAACCGATTAAACGATTCGAATTAACTCATTTAATCTGATGAGCTATTATAAATAATCTGTATTATTCATAACGTGTTGCCCAAGTGCTCAACGAGTACACTTCATATTGTGGGACTCTCTAAGTTTAGGTTTATCCATCACAAAATCTAATTTCGTGTCCATAATTCACCCACTCATGAATTATGACGACCACGGATAATCCCGCTAAACTATGCAAGTCGAGATCATTGCATACGTATAATCCCTCCATCACAGGCTATCCATATTATACATGAGATATAGATAAGAACGTCAAATTCGTATGGTATAATATAGTCGACTTTCAAATTTATGATCTCTAAATAACACTAGGAACTGATTTCCGAAGTTATACCACGGCCATGGATTTACTAGATCGCAAAAACATGTAGGATGCATATGCCCTGTACATAGGACTGACGGATTCTATCTTGATACGCACAGGATATCATGAGCATCAGTCCACACCCAACAAACAGGCGGAGGTCTGATATAAATAGATCGGTGACGTGACTGCTATCAAAGTGAGGAGGATAACTCATATATCCACAGTGGTATCTCAAGTCAAATGACCACTATGCTCACTCAACTCGAGAAAATTCCTATTGATGTTGGTATATCATCTATTAGGAAATCTTCAGTGAGTCGTTCAGTATTTATCAAATAAATACCTACATGTCTATACGAGTCTCCCAATACTCATGGTTCATTGGGATAAACCATCGGACCAAGTCACGATATACGATATGTACTGGTCTCAGTGGATTTTACTAACCGACCTGTGTTAGTAAATCTTGACCAGGAACTTTATTTAAGGATATACAACTTATAGTGACGCTTCCCAATGTCAATTACAAACTACGTTGTAACTGCGCACTACGTTGTAAATCCTAGGGTCTTTGTCTAATATACACGTATCACTAAATCAGATTCAGTTTCAATCTAATCGTAATTAGATCGAATATGTGTATAAAAAACAAGAGGTGCTACCATTAAATAAGTAATATTATGGAAAAAAGAATTGTTTGTATTTATGAAACAGACATAAATACGATCTGGATTGGCACTCTGAGCACCAACCCTAATAGATGAATGATAGGTTATCTTGTAGGCTTCAATTAGGCAAAAGGCGTCAATCGAACCCTTGGCTCAAATCTAATCTGGGTACTATTTGGAGTGTTTAGGACTATATCTGACATTGGACTTGGGGTACAAAGACGAAAATGTCTTTGGCCCATAAATGAAGCTATTTCTCAATTTTTCTACATGCCAATAACTAATGCGACCAATGTGGAGTTTAATATTGGCTTGAACGTTTTTGAAGAGAAGGTGAAGGAAGTGTAGGAATTTCTATCGACCCGACCTGGTAGCAGATGTGAGGAATGACATCACTTCACTTGATATACCAACCTGAGGATGTAGACCGGGGTTGTAGCATTATGTTCTTAGACGGACGAATTAAGCCTTAAATGAAAGTTTGAGCCTCTCAAAGATTGATAAGATAAGAGTAGGCTAGAGACTGATAGGATGAAAGAGAGCCTTGATCAGGATTGAGTTGTTGGGTTCCTAGAACATGCCAAGGATCTTCTAAGTCATGATTAGTGTCAATACTAAAAGAAGTTGCGGAAAAACTTACATTGATCGGTTGGATGGATGTATGAAGTTCAAAACTTTTTGGTGTTGGTGAAGAGCTCCAAGCTTTCCCTTGTGTTCCAAAATCTAGGATTGGTTTCTCTAACACCTTGAATGACTCCTTGGAAGTGCTAGCTTGAAGAAATTTTGAAACAAAATTTCAAAGGGGGAGAGGGAAGCTCACAGTAATGGTGAGGGAGAGAGAAAGATTTTCAACTTTTTGTGTTGTGTAATTGATTTCAAAAATCCAATTACCATTTACCAAAAATCCAATTAGGTAAATGTCATTCCAAATGAAATAAAATAATGCAAATTATGTTGGTTGGTGTTGGTGTGTAAAACAAGCCATCCAAGATTTGATTTAATAATCAACCACTTCCATCACTAGTCAAACTAGTTGATGTAAGTCAAATGGGTCCCACCACTTGTAAATTTCGAATTTAAGTCGAACAATCCAACACGCGACTTCGCTTGGGCTCGGGTTCGTTTAATTCCGAATTAACGAATTTGTCGTTGCGACATTATTATTAAAGTCGCTAACGAATTAATTCTAGATTAATTCGTTTGCCCGAATTAAAATTCAATTTTAATTCCGTATTGAAATCTAATTTCAATAAATATATCAAATATATTATTTAATCGATTAATTCTAAATTAATCGTTCTCTCTCTTCTATTCGAATTTTATCCCAGATAAATTATTACTGTAATCAATCACAGATTAATTTTCTCTATCTTATAATTAATCTCAGATTAATTTTGTTCGATTCAAACATCATCGGTGAATCTTTGGGAAGTGACCCATGAGATTCCTGGATATGTTGGCAGTAAATCCGATCGTCGGACTATCCGAACACGTGCGTATCCGGTACCACATTCTTACCGATTTATAAGACATGGTTGGCTTCTAGCAAAGCACCGTTCCTACCCAATTCTCCAGAAATATTCTTTTAAGGAATACATAATCTATACTAGGCGTAGTATACTAAGTATTGCGTATTACGATCAAGTATCGGTTGTCACATGCTAGGCCTGGGTCTGGAATTATGTATGCCCCGTAAGAAGCATATATCGGATCACTAGCAACTAGTCTCTTTAATCGGATAATCATGACCTTGTCATATTATCCCGATAGTTGCAACATAATAGAGTACCAGTTCTATATCTCTGCGTGATCATCATCTTCATATGATTGAAGTGACACTTCCATCTTGACATCACACCCAATACACTACGATTCTCAATAAACCCAGAAGAGGCGTACACAGAACCTATTAAAGCCCCGGACGACCAAAACCAAAGCGTATTGATTGTCGCAAGTATTAGCGATGCAAGTCTCAGGTTAAGACCAAATACACCTACCCTGATTCGGATTCCCATAGACACATAGTCATACTACCAATAGTATTCCGAGGGGTCCATCTAGAGTGAAGCTGTTTCCGTAACATCGGTAAACAGAACCTCTTATTACACTTGCATGAGTGTCCAATACCCAAATATATGAGAACTATGCCATTACGCATCCATAACGCGCATAAGTGTAATACTAGTCTATTCAGTATTATCGATGTCCAGTCTCGATAATACTACGACTAGGGATATTTAATGATTAAACCTATACTGCCTCATATCTTATTAATCTGGAACTAATCATAAGGACTTTTATCATTTATATATTCAAGTAATCTAATTACAAAATGATAAAATAACAATTTCCTTTGCCACATAGGTAATTTGTACAAAAACCACAATGTCTTTTTCAAATAGTGATGCTATGGGTCATAATTGTCCAACAATCTCCCACTTGGCCTATAGCCAATCACTCGAGTATCTAACACCTGAACTATGTACATGTCTCTCAAACTTTTGCTGAGAAATAGCCTTCGTCAGTGGATCTGTAATGTTGTCATCTGATGGGACCTTCTCGATCTTCACATCGCCACGATGTATGATCTCACGAATCAGATGGAAATGTCGAAGTACATGCTTGTATCGTTGATGAGACCGCAGTTCCTTAGCCTGCGCTATAGCCCCGTTATTGTCACAATACAAAGGAACGGGCTCAACTGCTAATGGAACTACTCCTAATCCAATTAGGAATTTACGAATCCAAACTGCCTTTTTTTACTGCCTCAGCTGCAGCGATGTATTCCTCTTCTGTTGTTGAATCGGCAACAGTCTCTTGCTTGGAAGATTTCCAGCTCACTGCTCCGTTATTCAAACAAAATATGTACCCAGATTGTGACTTACAGTCGTCTTTATCGGTTTGGAAACTTACATCAGTAAACCCAGTTACCTCAAGTTATCCATCTACATAGACTAAGAAAACATCCTTAGTTTGTCTAAGATATTTAAGGATGTTCTTAACCGTAACCCAGTGACCATCATCTGGATCGGCCTGATAGCGACTACACATGCTCAAAGCATACGAGACATCAGGTCGCGTACATATCATGGCATACATGATCGATCCAACTGCAGAAGCGAACGGGATCCGACTCATGTTGTCTCTCTCATCTTAAGTTTTAGGACACATGTCCTTAGATAGAGAGACGTCATGTGACACTGGCAACAGTCCCCTCTTAGACTGATCCATGTTGAATCTCTTCAACACTTTGTCAATGTATGTTCTTTGGGAGAGTCCAATAAGCTTTTTAGATCTATCCCGATAGATCTTTATTCCAATAATAAAGGCTGCTTCTCCCAGATCTTTCATGGAGAATTTTAATGAAAGCCAAGCTTTCACAATTGTAACATGGGAATGTCATTGCCAATAAGCAATACATCATCTACGTAAAGGACAATCAATGTCAGTGCGCTCCCACTAACCTTCTTATATACACAAGGATCATCCTCGTTTTGAATGAAATCATATGCTTTTATGATCTCATCAAAACGTTGGTTCCAAGAACGCGATGTTTGCTTCAATCCATAAATGGATTAATTTAACTTGCAAACCTTGTTTGCATGTTTTGGCATGACAAAACCGTTAGGCTGTTGTATATAAACATCCTCCAAAAGGTTTCCATTAAGGAAAGTGGTTTTGACATCCATCTGCCATATTTCATAATTGAAATATGCAGCAATAGCAAGCAATATCCGAATGGATTTAATCATGGCAACAGGTGAAAAATTTTCGTCGTAGTCGACACCATGTCGTTGACGATACCCTTTCGCTACAAGCCTAACTTTGTACGTTTATATGTTGCCATCCATGTCAGTCTTCTTCTTGAAGACCCATTTGCAACCAATAGGCTTTACGCCTTCTGGTGCATCAACCAGTGTCCAAACTTGGTTGGTGTACATGGAATCCATTTCGGACTTCATGGCTTCTTGCCATAAAGCGGAGTCGATATCTTGTATCGCTTCCTCATACGTAGCCGGCTCATTATCCTCAATAAGATTAATATCTACGTGAGGTGGGATCAGAAACTCATACCTCTCAGGTTGTTTTCTGACTCTCTTCGACCTACGCGGTTCTTGTGTATTAGAAGATTGTGGTACAGTCTCATCTCTGATGAACTGTTCGTGTTCCGTTTGGGAGTCAGTGCCATGAATAGTATCACTCCAATTTTCATCGAGTTCTAATTTTCTCCCACTTACCACTGCATTTAGGAATTCCTTTTCGAGGAAAACCGCATGTAGAACAATAAATACCTTGTTCTCTTATTAGTGGTAGAAGTAATATCATTTGGTTTCCCTAGGATAACCTACAAATAGGCACTTATTCGATTTGGGTTCAAGTTTGGTACCATCCAAACATTTAACGTATGTCCAGCATCCACAAATCTTCAGGAATAAGAAACACGGTTTCTTTCCTGTCCATATTTCATATGGAGTCTGTTGAACAGACTTTGACGGAACCTTATTCAAAATAAGTATTGCATTGTTCAATGCATATCCCCAGAAGGAAATTGGTAGCTCAGTGCGACTCATCATAGACCTTACCATGTCCAACAAAGTTCGGTTTTTCCGTTCAGACACACCGTTTAATTGAGGTGTTTCGGAAGGAGTCCACTGTGAAAGAATACCATACTCTTTCAAGTAATCGAGAAACTCATTGCTTAAGTATTCTCCACCACGGTCCGACCGTAATGTTTTAATACTTTTACCGGTCTGTTTTTCTACTTCATGTCGAAACTTTTTGAATTTCTCAAAAGTTTCTGACTTGTGTCTCATAAGATACACATAACCATAACACGATGCATCATCCATAAAGGTTACGAAGTATTCACATCCACCTCTAGCCTGGCTAGACATGGGCCCGCATATGTTACTATAAACGAGGGCTAACAGTTCGGTGGCACGTGCACCTTTACCGCTAAAATGTGTTTTAGGCATTTTACCTAATAAACAAGATTCACAGACGTCATATTAATTTGGATCAAATCCGTCCAAGTATCCACTCTTCGAAAGTGTGGATATACGAGTCTTATTAATGTGTCCCAGACGACAATGCCACATATAAGTTTCATTCTTTGTTACTTAATTTAAGCCTTTTGTTTGTCATATTATATGTTTGAGATTGATTTATATTCAAAATATAAAGACCCATTATTTACATCAGCATTGCATATCTCAAAATCATTTTTATAAACAAAACACCATGTGTTTCTGAATACAAAAGTATACCCACATTGGGTTAAGCAAGATATAGATATAATGTATCTAGTCAAACTAGGTACATAATAGCAGTTTGATAAATTAAGTACATGCCCCGAGGGCATTTCCAAAATGTAAGTCCCAACAGCCAAAACGGCGGCTCTAGTCCCATTTCCAACTCGGAGGTCGATCTCTCCTGAAGACAGCCTCCTGCTAATCTGCAGATCCTGCACATCAGTACATATATGAGTACCACAACCAGAATCAAAAATCCAATTTTTAAAACTAGAAGTAGACATGTTTATTTCAATAACAAACATACCTGGAGCCGGAGCCTTGCCCGTCTTCACTTCCTTCATGTGCGCCTTGTACTCACGACAGTCACGCTTCCAGTGACCCCGTTTTCCACACTGTAGGCAGACATCTTGGGATTTGTCTTTTGCCTTCCCAGAAGACTTTTATGATTTGGTCTTGCCCTTTCTTTTCTTCTTCTTCTTCTTCACTGCTCCAGTAGCCTTTGGCCAAGCCTTGGCATACTAGATGTCGAAACGAAGTGCGCCTCACGCTTCTTGCCCTTTAAAAGCTCTTTTTTTGCCTCTTTCATCTTTGCCATCAACTCTCCAAGAGTATTTTCTTGGTTTATCATATTGTAAGATCAAATTTATAGAAGTCTCAGCCTCGAAGACTGTGCCCAGTTGTCCCAGCTGTTCGATGTCAGCAATCATCTATGACACATGATGCTCGACATATGTACCCTCTGACATACGAGAGCGAAAGAGCTTCTTCTGCAATTTGTACCTCTGCGATCTAAGGTTAGATCGATGAAGGTCCCTCAATTTCAACATCATTTCATAGGGATCCAATCCCTTGTTTTGACGACAAAATTATGGGGTCATTACAGCAAGCATGACGGATTGAGCAGTTGAGTTGTCATCGCTATGAGTCTTCTAAAGCTCAAGCTCAAGCGACTGCTCAATTCTGGGCTTAGGCCCGAGAGGTCTCTCTATTGTATAGAGCATCTTCTCGGCCCCCAGGAAAATCTTGAGGTTCATATCCCAGTTAGGAAAGTTTGCACCATTAAAGACATTTTCGCCCATGATAATGTCCCTAACGTTGATCTTTTCGGCCATCTTAATTGCAATAGTCTAACTATTCAATTTACGATTTTGGGTATAGTCCAACCATTACAAAAAAATATTAAAATAATAGTCCAACTAATATAAATATATAAAATGACGAAAATAATTTGAAAGTGCGTATTTGGCAAGTATTTGAACGAAATTGCAAATTCAATACTGGCCTCCCACTATTTTTTGGTGAGCCTCTAACCCTCTGTTGAGTACTCGGGAAACCTAGTTTCCTAGTGGGCTAGGATCTCGTTAAATAACACACAACCTTGACTTTGGCCAACAAGATGTATGATATTTAACTAGGTATATCTCTAAGATCAATTGGATCTCATCCAATTCCTAGATCCGGTAGGTGAACCTCCAAATCCGAAACATATA
The DNA here is from genome assembly GCA_019454045.1 of Zanthoxylum bungeanum. Taxonomy (NCBI): domain Eukaryota; kingdom Viridiplantae; phylum Streptophyta; class Magnoliopsida; order Sapindales; family Rutaceae; genus Zanthoxylum; species Zanthoxylum bungeanum. Next base: position 24,790 of record SKCR01044461.1, on the reverse strand, counting down.
TACAATATATATGTCAATATATCCAATATATTTCCTAACATTTTCCTCTGAATCAACTAAGCTTTGGCTTTGGCTCAACAAGCTTAATGATTCCAGTTAAGCGATACCCATTGACAGTGGGAAAGCTTCGTAATCCATGTCGATGAACAAGAAGTGACCTTGACTTTGGCCAACAAGTCACAACTTGCCCAAGACATGCGATATGGAACAAAGCTTTCATGGTTCAAACACATCCGTGATGGACATTGATCTTGACTTTGGCCAACAAACCAATGCCAATCTTGGATCTTAAGAGAGAACCACTCAATGGAAGGAAATCACTTAATATTTGTTTGAGGGTTTTTCGCGTAAATTGGCAACCAATTTATTATCTTTGATTAGGTCTCATCATACACCCTTAAGCATGCATTCTAAAAGCATAATAAGGCGTGAAATAAATAATAACGATATGCAGATGGATATTTAATAAATTGTTCCTAGAATAAATCTCTCACTTTCCTCTCCCTGGCTAGCACTATTCTAACTTCTACCCAATTACATAATACAATAAAGAAACCTCATTAACATTGAGGGGAATTGGTGAGAAGAGAAATACAAAGAGTCAAGAGATATAAGGCTGGACACGTAGGTCCAATTTAATAAATTCTAAATTTATTACAACAATTTCCAAAATTTCCCTCACCTTTCTAATATCCATCTGATATACATTATTCATACAATACATCCATGTATTCACATAAAGCATGTTATTCAATCAATCTAATCCAATTAATTAATCTTTGAATTAATGACCATCCAATGTTCAAGCAACGGTTTGATTTGCGCGAGTCCAACTCGTTTAAGAATAAGTACTCAAAGTGTGTATTCTTGAATTATATCAAACTACAATTTTAAATCCAATTTAATTTGTATTCAATGCTAATTCTAATTTAATTCCAAATTAAATAATTACACTTATTTTAGTGTCTTTTAGACTTAGATTATAAATCCAATCTATATGGGTCTCAAATGCCCAATTAACATACAATGTCAATTTAATTAAAGTCCAATGGGCTTTTAATTAATTCTTAAGGCATGGACTTTGGCAACCAAAGCCCAATAAGGAATCACCCTATTTGCCAAAAATTAATTTAGGCACAATTAAATAGTTAAAGGCCCTATTATTCTATTTGGACTTTATGGAATGGTTTTAGGCCCAATTTGGATCCAATCCAATTGTCCTAAACCAACTTGGCCCAACCAAGCCCATTAAGCCCAAATACAACAATATTAGCCCAATTCAAAATTAAAGGCTTATTATAATTAATACAAAATTTCAAATCTCACATTAATTTTAATTAAAGTGTATTAGCCATAATTAATTAGTTAAATTAATATTTCCAAAACACCAATTTATCTAATTAATAATTATTTAATTAATCAACTTATGTCCAACACAAATTGAAGCAAAATCAATCTATATCATGCTTCTTTATTCACGGCAATGTGCATAATTTATATCCAATTTTGATTTCAATCTAATTAAATCAACAATCAATATACTCATCATGCTTTAAACACATCCAATGGTCTAAAATCAAAAATCAAAAATCACAATGATACATCTAGGGTTCATACTTTCGGCCAAGGCAAGGAAATTGGGGAAAACTTATCCAATAAATTTTTCTCAAATGTTAAGATGCATAAATCTAATTCATCATCATCCAAGCTCAACCAAACCATCAATTTGAAGAAATCATGCTCAAATCACAAAAACCCCAAATTAAAGTATATAAACCCTAAATTCATTTCATGCTTAAACAAGGCTCTTGATACCATTGTTGGGTTCCTAGAACATGCCAAGGATCTTCTAAGTCATGATTAGTGTGAATACTAAAATAAGTTGCGGAAAAACTTACATTGATCGGTTGGATAGATGTATGAATTTCAAAACTTTTTGGTGTTGGTGAAGAGCTCCATGCTTTCCCTTGTGTTCCAAACTCTAGGATTGGTTTCCCTAATACCTTGAATGACTCCTTGGAAGTGCTAACTTGAAGAAATTTTGAAACAAAATTTCAAAATGGGAGAGGGAAGCTCACGGCAATGGTGAGGGAGAGAGAGAGAGATTTTCAACTTTTTGTGTTGTGTAATTGATTTCAAAAATCCAATTACCATTTACCAAAAATCTAATTAAGTAAATGTCATTACAAATGAAATAAAATAATGCAAAGTGTGTTGGTTGGTGTTGGTGTGTAAAACAAGTCATCCAAGATTTGATTTAATCATCAACCACTTCCATCACTAGTCAAACTAGTTGATGTAAGTCAAGTGAGTCCCACCACTTGTAAATTTCGAATTTAAGTCGAACAATCCAACACGCGACTTCGCTCGGGCTCGGGTTTGTTTAATTCTGAATTAACGAATTTGCCGTTGCGACATTATTATTAAAGTCGCTAACGAATTAATTCTAAATTAATTCGTTTGCCCGAATTAAAATCCAATTTTAATTCCGCATTGAAATCTAATTTCAATAAATATATCGAATATATTATTTAATCGATTAATTCTAAATTAATCGTTCTCTCTCTTCTATTCGAATTTTATCCCAGATAAATTCTTGCCATAATTAATCCCAGATTAATTTTCTCTCTCTTATAATTAATCTCAAATTAATTTTGTTCGAGCCAAACATCATCGGTGAATCTTTGGGAAGCGACCCATGAGATTCCTGGATATGTTGGCAGTAAATCCGGTCGTCGGACTATCCGAACAAGTGCGTACCCAGTACCACAATCTTACCGATTTACAAGACATGGTTGGCTTCTAGCAAAGCACCGTGCCTACCCAATTCTCCAGAAATATTCTTATAAGGAATACATAATCTATACCAGGCGTAGTATACTAAGTATTGCGTATTACGATCAAGTATCGGTTGTCACATGTTAGGCCTGGGGCTGGAATTGTGTCTGCCCCGTACGAAGCATATATCGAATCACTAGCAACTAGTCTCTTTAATCGGATAATCATGACCTTGTCATATTATCCCGATAGTTGTAATATAATAGAGTACCAGTTCTGTATCCATGCGTGATCATCATCTCTATATGACTGAAGTGACACTTCCATCTTGACATCACACCCAATACACTATGATTCTCAATAAACCCAGAAGAGGCATACACAGAACCTGTTAAAACCCCGGACGACCAAAATCAAAGCGTATTAATTGTCGCAAGTATTAGCGATGCAAGTCTCAGGTTAAGACCAAATACACTTACCCTGATTCGGATTCCCATAGACACATAATTATACTACCAATGGGATTCTGATGGGTCTATCCAGAGCGAAGCTGTTTCCGTACAATCGGTAAATAGAACCTCCTATTACACTTGCATGAGTATCCAATACCCAAATATATGAGAACTATGTCATTACGCTTCCATAACGCGCACAAGTGTAATACTAGCCTATTTCGCATTATCGGTGTCCAGTCTCGATAATACTACGACTAGGGATATTTAATGATTAAACCTTTAGTGGATTGATATTGTCTCATATCTTATTAGTTCGGAACTAATCATAAGGACTTTTATCATTTATATATTCAAGTAATCTAATTACAAAATGATAAAATAGCAATTTCCTTTGTCGCATAGTTAATTTGTACAAAAACCACAATGTCTTTTACAAATAGTGATGCTATGAGTCATAATTGTCCAACATGAGCATCAAATTAAGAAGGAACCACACCACTATTATTGTTCCCGACATCAACTCACAAACTCGTTGATACCGAGAACTATGGGAGATATATTGATGGTGATTTTCATAACCGAGAATATTCGAAATATGGAGAATGGTATTAAGGAGATTTCGCTTACCAATATGGGTGCCCAAGATCTTTGCAAAGATGAGGACCCAGGCCCCTAGTTGATCAGATTCAGTTACATTTGAAGACCGACCCGAGGATGTCGGTTTTGGCTTTGAAGCACATTAAGAATGGGACTCGAAGAGAGCCAGTTGAGGCACAACCACATACACCCAAGGAGAATGATCATTGGAAGATACAAGCTAGAAGAAAATCATAACAGTTTGGACTTTTATCAAAGGAAGCTTTTTCTCAATGTTTCTACATACCCATAACTAATGCGACCAAGGAAGAACTTAATGTTGGCTTGGCCCTTTTTGAAGGGAATGTGAGGGAAGTGAAGGCATTTCTACCGACCCGACCTGGTAGCAGATGAGAGGAAGGACGTCACTTGACTTGATGTACCGACCCGAGGATGTAGGCCGGGGTTGCAGCATTATGTTTTTAGACAGACGATGTAAGCCCTAAACGGAAGTTTGAGCCTCCTGGAGATTAATAAGATAAGAGTAGGCCAGCAGCTGATGGAATGAAAGAGAGCCTCAGGCTTATCCATTGACACATGAAACCGGGTGAGTGGTTGGAATACAGGTTGGCACATGGGCAGAGCGAGTAGCAGTTACCAAGAAAGGGTGAATTAATGAAGTTCAGATGGCAGAGAGTAGTTGTGCCGGGCGGCTGAGCTATTATTTATAGGGTGATTGGAGAATAGAGCCTACGCAATGATAAATTGGTAACGTGACTGACGTCATGAGTTGGTAGAATAGTAGGCGCACTATATAAAGGGGTTGAGAACTCATTGTAAGAGGTGGGTTATTTTGATTGGGAGCATTCTTATAACTTGTAAAAGAGGGAAAAAAAAAAACTTAAGCGAGAGAGAAAGAGTAGGTCGGTCTGACCCGAACTCCTAATAAAAGATTCTACTTCATTTGCATCAGGGACGTAGGTTGGATCCATTCCGCCGAATCACATTAAATGATTTGTCATATATGTGTGTTTTCTTGTTTGTCTGTCAAGTTTGCTTTTGGTTCTCAATAAACTAAGCAAATTCACTGCTTGGGGAAGATTTGTTCGAGGAGTGGTTTTTCCCAAATCACTGCTGGAAAGAAAAACAGCCGTCAACAATTATTATTCAAATGATAGACGTATTTTATTATGATGTTAAGCTATCGTTATGTGCTCACTATGTTTTCAGCAAGTGTAAACAGCATTATTCATCTTAATTTCTAACCCCTTTTTCCTCCCTAAGAAAACTCGCATGGGGAATATTAATTTTTAATCGAACATTAATCACTTTCATAATCATCCATATTATTCGTTTTTGTACGAAATATAATCTTACATTAGTGCTTTAACTAAAGGTTTATAGTGATATTTCATTTTTACAGCAAGAGAGAATGAAATCAAGACAAGAATCAGACAAATAGGCAAAGCATAAACGCATCTGTTTCCGTTTGCTTCCTATTTATTATTATTATTTTTATATTCTTTGATTGATAAATTAAAGAATTTTGAGATGTTCCAACCCCATATATGTGTTATATTGAAATGCTCCAACTCCACTTATGTATTTAAATTGGAATTTTTTTCATAGTCGATCTCAAGTCTGGACATAAAAATATGATTATGTTAGGTCTCGATCAAAAAATATAATTTTTTTTAAAAAAAAAATTTTGACTTGAATTCATCAAATTAAATATAATAACATTAAAAGATCTAAATAACTGACTATATCTAATGAGAAAAAAAAAAAGTTTGGTTGGGTTGGTTGGTTGAGATTGATAAATTAAAGTATAATAGAGATATCATACATATAAAACTTTATAAATAGTAGATTAATAATAACGTGTTTAAAAAGTCTTGCTTTAGTTAAAGTTGAATCAACACCAAAATGTGGACAATTGGCATAAATCTAAAGTTGAGAATCAAAAGCTTTATTGGAGTTTAAAAATGAGAAGTAATCAACTAGTTAAAAAAATTCAAACTCGGGTAGGGAAATTTCATAACCGCATATAATTTTATTAATTTTATATAAATATAATTAAAAAATTTAACAAATCAAGATTTCTGAATTCAGTCCGGGTATATCCAGTTCTAGATTCACGCAAGTGTGAATTTCCAAGACCCGAATCTATAATTTTATTAATTTAGTACAAATAAAATTAAAAAAAAAATAAGGATTTCTAGATCTAGTATGGGTATACCTAGATTCGGATCCATGCGAATCTAGATTGTCAGAACTCTGATCTAGAATTTTATTAATTTTATACAAATATAATTGAAAAAGATAAAAAAAAAATTCAAATTTTTCGGATTTGATCAGAGTATAACCGGATCCGGATTCATGCGAGTCCGAAATTTTGGGACTCGAGTCCACAGTTTTATTAACTTTATACAAATATAATTGAAAAAAATTAAAAAAATAAGAATTTCTAGATCTGGTCCAGGTATACTCGAATTCGATTCACGCAGGTCTGGGACCCAGGTCCAAAATTTTATTATTTTTATACAAATATAATTGAAAATATAAACAAATTCATATTTCTAGAGCCGATATAACCGAATCCCGATCCACGCAAGTTCGAAATTTTGGAACCTGAGTTCATGATTTTATTAAATTTATATAAATATAATTAAAAAAGATAAAAAAAATTTCGATTTCTGAATCAGGTCTGGTTATATACGGATTCGGCCAGTATATATTTGGATATGGATCCATGCTGCTTTGAAATTCCAATACATGAGTCCATGATTTTATTAATTTTATACAAATATTAAAGAATTGAATTTTCAAATCCAATTCTGGTATATCCGAATCCGGATTGAGTATAACGACATACGGATCCGAATATTTTTTTCCCCGGATCTGGATATAGACCTAGATCCACCAAACACATTCAGACCTGGATCAATGCATATTCAAATCCAAGTCCGGATTTTGTCATTCCTTGAAATGAGCTATAAAAAATTTTGGATAAGAAGAAAAATATGGAAAACATTTTCCGAAAATCGTTTTTCTATGAAACAAACGGACCTTTAACAGGGCAACTTCTATTACATCAAGGATGGAAATGGGACAGGTTCTGGGGCGGCTCATTTGAACAAACGGATCATTTATGATTGAAAAAATTAGCTTTAAAAGAATGATTTAAATTCTTATAGACTGTACAACCATACAATACCAGATACAAAATAGAGCTTTCAATGCACAGTTATTTTTTCAAATAAGCCGATTCATTTTGGGAACCTACGGATCCACTCATCATGACCCTCGAACTTGCAACTGTAAGGAAAGTTATTCTATGAACGAGAATTAAAACATAAATGAAAGGGGATAAAATGAAAATATCATGAAGCCATGTGGTGCATTCTATGAGATAGGTAACTCATTAATATTTCTTCAATTCAAGTACTTCCATAAAATGACTACAGTAGAACTTGCACAATACTAATTACAAATGAAAATTCCAATCATGCATCAACATTATAATCTTCAGTGGCAGCTTAAGACACTGTATACAACTATAAATTATATGTAATATTGTTTCTTACTTGGCACTCTTTTTTATATTGCTTCTCCTTGGTCACAATCACCCATGAATAGCAAAGAAATCCTTGTATCCTTTCTGTTGACGGCTGATTTTGGTCTCAGTGCAATATGGGAATATTACTCCCCAGACAATCCTCCCTCAATAGTGAATTTGTTTGGTTATGGGGGACCAAAAGAAAACTTAGCAAAAGACAAATAATACGTCAATCGACAAGGAGATTTAACGTGGTTCGGCGGATCTTGGTCCGACCTACGTCCACGGGCACAAAAAGGATGATATTTTTATTACTCAAACACGCTTCTCGGCTCTGATTCTAGTTTTTTTACAAGTCTGATGGTAATGATTCTGATGCCGATATTGGTTCTTTTTCCATTCTCCCCCCCTTAAGCATACTCTACCCTCCTATTTATAATAGTGCAGAAATCAAATTCCTTCTTTTATAAGGGTTTCCTAGTTGAAACAATTTCCCTTTCCCATAAGGATTCCTAGTCAAAAACTACATGTACTTCCTTTATCATACTAGGACATTGACTTACTAGTTTACCCCATGAAAGTAGGATAACTTATTATCTTATCTTGTATGGATAGAATGTCTTATCTTCCCGAACATGTCTTGCCCTATGCTCGGTCTTCATGTGGTCGGTCATAATAGTCTTTTGTACTGAGAATGCTGTTGTCGACCTGATAATTGCCCGGTCATCTTGAACTCAAGTGCTCGGTCACTAACCGTAAAGTTCCCGGCCCCTTACTGTTGACTCTTTAGTGGTCGGGTCGGCATTAATAATCTTAACTGAGAAGTGAATTACCTTTTTTACCCCTGTCGTGCTGCTTAAATAACATAGTGCCTGAAAACACCATCAACATCTGTCCTCTAGTTCTCGGTTCCAACGAGTATGCAAGTTGGTACCGGGAACTATATAAAGATGGTGTGCTGATCGCTTTGCTGGTGGTCGCTCTAGAAATCACAGAGAAATTGCCTTTGCCATCAACTAAGTCTTCTGTTTCTATCTTCATATCCCCGGTTATTGGAGATGCTGACCCTATTCTGAACGATTCTTTACCTCAAAGCAAATTGCTTACTTGGGTCATTCCATCAGGAGATGAAGTTCCTCTTGTTGTCCATACTAAAAATGACTCATCCTCTGTAATATATGTACCAGAGGTTTAGAGTTCCTGACCCCTGACTGATCTGACCGGCGTAAACACACACGTATAACGCAAGCGCACGTATCGTTCAAGTAGTATAAAAATATCGATCCCACGAGGACTTAATATCTAATCTATTAATTTTATGAGGTCAAATGATTACTAGTATCTAACAAGTTGTTTGATTGATTTGAAATGGTGACGATTCTAAATTTAAAAACAAGTAAATAACATTGTTCGAAAGTAGATTTTAAGAAAATTCAATATTAAAAACTATCTAGGGTTGTGATTTCTTCCAATATCATTTTAAAGATGAAGTGGTTATCTTAAAGTTGGGTAATATATTGATTTATTAACCTGGAACACTAAATTATGTGTAAGCCTCTGTCGATGGTCAGACACAAATACCAGTTTAACCCAATTGAACCATATGTCTATGTCAACCAAATTATCTGGATTCATTAAGTTTAAATTCCAATTATGGCTACCCCCCCCCCGACAGGTATATTCCTATCCTGTAAGGAAATCTATTAAAGGGTTATCTATCCTCAAGGAAGATCGTGGGCTATTAAGTCTAAGGTCTTAAACCTAAAATCCCTATGTCTAGTTCATTTTAGATTTACCAGTTCAATTTTATTAATGGCCAGTTAATAAAAAGCATTAAGGTTTAAGACTCAATAAATAAACTTTATATTACCCAAGCTATAATCTAACCCTTATAAAACGGTGATATTAGATTTCATCACAACCCCAGATAACTAATTTAGTTAAACACATAACTAGGGCTAGTAAAAACTTGAAAATAAAAGACATAAAGTAAAAATGCGGTAAGTAAATACTGAAAAGTAAATTACAATAAAATAAAATGCTAAGGTAAAAGGAATTACTTTTACTACTACTAATTTAGATATCTCCCATAAAATAATATATAAACTTGTGATTCTTTTTCCAACCAGCCATATAGGCGGTAACCTGATTAAGTCAAATTAAGTCCAACCAGGCCATTAAGGCGGTAAAAAGATTTGTCCATGAACCTGCCATATAGGTGGTAAGAAGTTTAATTACCAATTACCAACCGACCAATCTGGCGGTATCCTTGATTAGTCAGGTTAAAACCAGATTAAAATGAATTACCAACCGACCAATATAGCGGTATCCTTTTTAAGTCAATTTTTAAATAGTGAATATATTATATTTAAGGGAGATTAATCTAAATAGCAATAGTAAAAGAATTACCTTTCACCCTAGCTAGGGAAGTTACCTCCTCATTACTGAAAAGTAAAAACTGAAAAATTAAAGAAAGAAAAGTACTGTGCGTAAAAGTAAATTGCGGAAAGTAAAAACTGAAAAGTAAAAAAAAGAAAGTGCGAAACTGAAAATTAATTACTGAAAAAAAAAATAAACAAACTAGATACAATCTTCTTATTTATTCATTAAGAATTTCAAAGAAGAAAGTATGAATTTTACAAATGAAATGGCTTGGTATTTATAGGCAAAATTTTGCCACCATCAAATCATCATCAATTTCTCCACCAAATCCATTATTAATTTCTCCACTAATTACTCCACCAAATCCATAATTGCTCCACTAATTGCTTATCTTGTTTGGTGTTGATTTGATAATTTTTATTAATTATTATTAATTATATTTTGCTTTGAAAATGATTGATAATGACTTTTAATAATCACTCCACACACTTCTGGATGGTTCATCAATTTCGGTCATGAAATCATCAGAATTCGAAAATATTTTCTCTTTCAAAGTTGTAGATCTTTGAGTCTTCTTTAATCTGAAACTTGAATCAGCTCAATCCGATATCTGAGTAAATAGTTATGCCCAAAATACGATAGATGCGCAAAAAACTGGAATTTCCAAAACTGCACTTCGTCAAAAACGCCCTTTCAAGTTTCCAATCTCCAAAATTAATATATCAAGTCCAATAATTGCCCTTATTTGATCCACATTTTGTCCTAAATGATTTCATTAAGTCCCAATATTATTTTATCTGCAAAATAAACTAAAACACATCAAAACATTCATCAAACCCGAGAAACTAAACAAAATATTAAGTAAAAGGGGCGGTAAATATTGATATATTTTCCGCTCATCACACCCCAAACCTAACATTTTGCTAGTCCTCGAGAAAACAACAAAATAAAATTAAAATTAAACTAAGCCACTTTCGTAGGGATCACGGTTGCATTTAGCATATGCAACAAGCCTTTAAACCCCTAGGTGTCCCTAGTGGACGAGTATAGTCTCGTGAGGGCTTCCAGCAACGATACCCACAAACGTTTTACAAAAGTAAAAAATAATAAAACTAATGCACACAAAAGCAAAAAGACAAGAGAAAAGAGAATAAAGATGTTAGTGACTAATCAGGTGAAACTTCTACTCCAAGTTACTAGTTGTTTTGTTTCTTTCTAAATTACTAAATAAGTAAATCTCTCCGATTATTTTTACCATTCTCCATATACACAGCCAACAAAATATTAAACAACTCATTTTTGCCCACAACAGTCATAAGTGTAGTTGATAAGAGAGTAATATTTTTGTCCTAAAGTTCTATCAGATTTCACACCTTTTTGCAGCAATGGAATAATTTTTCTGATTTTTCTGATTTTTTCTTTGATTTTTTTTTTCTATTTTTTATTTATATACAATATCTTCATCTATGTAGCGAGTGTTGGGTCGGTGGCTCCCAAACCAGTTGGCTTTAGGGCACCAGGTGTTAAGACACCCCTACGGACTTAATTACCCAGACTTCAGATATATATATTTTTTGGTCATCTTGATCCATGTAACGAGCTTTGGGCCAGTGACTCCCAAACCAGTTGCTTTAAGGCACTAGGTGTTAAAACACCCTTACAGACTTAATAACTCGGATCTCAGACGTTTTTTTTTTTTTTTTTTTTTTTTTTTTTTTACTCCACTGCTTTTTGAGATGCTTCCTCCAATTAAACTAGAGCACTGAATATTACAAACTTTTCAATTTTAGCTCATGTCCGTATGTTACTATATATGTTGATAATACCTGTCAACTGAGCATATAAAGATCCATTTTAGTCGTTTTAAGGAGAATTCACAAATTAAATAATTCAAAATGAAATAAACAAAAATTAACTTGTTTCGAAATAGGTTTGAGATACGTCTCAGGAGTGGAAACTCCTTACTCAGCTATCTCTTACCAATTTCACCTTTTTAGTCAAATAAAACACACAAAAAAAAACACAAAATATTTTTGTAATTTTTGAAAATTTTTCAATTTTTTTGTATTTTTCGAAAAATTTTGGACTAAAAATAAAAATAACACACAAACTAAAAACAAGGTACTGATCAACTATTTCCTCCCCCAAACCTAAATGAGACATTGTCCCCAATGTCTTAAACAGTAAAAGGAGAGTTAAGAAGGTTGTACCTGGTTAGCTGAAATCTACAGGAAATTAAAGGTTAAGATCCAGATTAATCCGACGCCTCTTACCACGATCGTCCTCGGACCAATTTATCTTTGAAAGGATAGGGTCAACTTGTGGTTCATAGGCTATGAGTTGGTCTATTAGATCCGGAGCAGTTCTGGCAGTGAAGAGGAGTTCTTTCATAGGTTTTGACACGAACCCATTTCTCCGAGCATCATCAAGAAACACACAAAGAAAATCATAAAATCCATCAACATTAAACAGTCCAAGTGGTTTCTGGTGTATGTTCAGGTTCGCCCAAGATAGTACAATAAAAATTTCCTCCAATGTGCCCAAGCCACCTGGCAAAGCAATAAAAGCATCAGCACGGTTAATCATTTCTACCAATCGTTCAGACATACCTGGCACGATCAGTTCCTCTCCGTTTGATGATCCAATAAGATTTGCCTCTGCCAAGGGTTTGGGATGATTCCCAAAACATGACTGCCTCCTTCCTGTACAGCCTTTGAAACGATCCCCATTAGTCCAAGATTGCCTCCGCCATATATTAAGTGCATATTCCTTGCAGCTAAGACTCGACCCAATTCCTGTGCTGCTTCTATGTATTGTGGTTTAGTACCAACACTACTACCGCAAAACACACAGATGTTTTCAACTCGTCTTCTTGAAGTGGCTTCCATTTTTTATATTTTACTCTGGATGCCTTCAAAAGTGCAATGACGGGCTGAATTTATAGTACCTGAAAAGGGTGAGTAAAAATAGCACAAGTATCTTCCAAAGGACGATTAGTAGCGAATTAATATCGTGATAGTCAAAAAGGTCTGGATCCTGTCGGAGAAAATAAAAGAAAACAACAAAACGAATCACAATTATTAAGAAAAGACAAAGAGATATAATATTTACAAGAATTACAACTTGATTAACGTCTATGCGTCAGGGACAAGCTTCCCATCCAATTTTCTTATAAATTGGCAAACAGGGTCTTTTTGAGTCAGATTCCCGAGACTTAACAGTTGTCTTTCTTTTTGGAATTGTGTATGTAATTTGCGAATGGCTATGTGAACATATCCACTGGGATGCGTCTCAAGAGTTGAAGATATTTCATCTAAAGACTCCTTACTCAAGCCATCCCTAATGAATTTAATTTTGTCTTCGCGATTATCAGACACCATTCCTAAAGAACGACAACGAGTGTTGCAATTAAATCGTGCACATTTGAAACAAACACCCATTTGCTTAGCTCTACGTTTCTTTGCATATGTGCTTCTTCCAAAACCAGGCAGATGTGAAATAAAAGAGTCAGAAGACTCACCTGCCAATCGGACTCGTGCTTCAATTACCCAACGAATATCATTAGGAATACCATGGATTGTCAATAACCTCATCCGTTCCAAGCGAGCTTTGTAAACTTTCATCAGAGATTTTTTAGGGAGAGAAGGAAATTGCTTGCGAAGATTTGCGAGAGCATCTTCCATTTTGAAATGACTAATCCTGCAAAAATTAAACACACAAAAATAAAACACACCAAATCACAATATATACACAAATTGCATGGGTTGCCTCCCTGCTAGCGCTAAGTTTAAAGTCGTCAGCCAGACTTGACTTCTCGAACGTTAAGCTGGATCTGAAAGTGTAACACTTTCTTTTTGTCGCTCAAATGATTCTCCCCAGTAGTGCTTGACACGCTTGTTTTTAACCTTGAAAGTTTTGTTAGCGTCAGGATCATGTATCTCAACGGCTCTATTTGGTAAAACTTTGGTGATCACAAATGGACCTGACCACCGTGATTTTGGCTTCCATGGGAAGAATTTCACCCTTGATTTGTTTAACAGTACCTTCTGCCCTGGTTCCAGTTGTATGCGCACTAACTTCTCATCATGTCTTTTCTTGCCCTTTTCTTTGTACAATTTGGCATCCTCAAAAGGCTGATTGTGAAATTCCTCCAATTCGTTGAGTTGGTGGAACTTTTTCTCTTCTTTTGCTTGTAGTGCAAGAATTGGCTCTTCAGTACAAAAGACGCTTTATCTTTAGGCTCCACAGGCAATTGACATGTTTTAAGTTTGTCAGTAGAACTTTGCATTGCATTGGAGTTCTGAATGGTACTGTGTATCACATCGAGTCTGAAACATTCCTCCTTCTTTTCATCATCTGGGAAATTCATGGCCTTGAAAACATTGAATGTTACTTCTTGGTCCTGTACCCTCATGGTTAATTCTCCTTTTTGTACATCAATAATGGTTCGACCTGTAGCCAAGAATGGTCTCCCAAGGATGATTGGTACGTCTGCGTCTTCCTCCATATCAAGGACAATAAAATCTGCTGGGAAAATGAATTTGTCAACTTTGACCAGCACATCCTCAACTACGCCTCTTGGAAATACAAGCGTTCTATCAGCAAGTTGCAGTGAGACTGAAGTTGGCATTGTTTCTCCAATCTGTAATTTCCTGAAAATAGAGAAAGGCATCAAGTTAACACTCGCACACTAAATCACACAAAGCCTTACCAAAGTTATGTTCTCCTATGACGCAAGGAACAGTGAAACTGCCAGGATCTTTCAACTTCGGGGGAAGTTTCCTCTGAATGATGGCACTGCATTCTTCTGTTAATGCTACTGTCTCGTAATCTCCCAATCTCCATTTCCGTGAAAGAATATCTTTCATGAATTTGGCATAGGTGGGCATTTGTTCCAACGCTTCTGCAAATGGAATGTTGATATGCAGCTTTTTGAAGATCTTCAGGAACCGAGAAAACTGCTTGTCCAATTTTTTCTTCTGAAGACGTTGAGGAAAAGGTGGAGGTGGAGTGATCTGTTCTTTTTCCTTTGCTTCTTTTTCCTCCATCTGTTGCTTTGTTTCTTTTGGAACTTCCTCAACAGTTGTTTTGGCTCCAACATCTTTGTTAATTTCAGTACCGCTTTTTAACATGATGGCATGACATTGCTCCTTCCCCATGTTCCTTGGATTTGGCTCTGTGTTGCTAGGAAGGGTACCTGGCGGTCTGTAACTCTGAGCATTTGCCAGTTGTCCCATTTGATTCTCCAGTGCTTTAATAGAAGCAGATTGACTTTGAATTAATGATGCTTGGGATTGAAACATAGCATCATATCTTGCTGCTGAGAGTCGTGTTTTGCTTCTATCTTTTTCAAGTGGGTCAACACTTCTGTTATTCCTGGTTCATTTGCTTGCTCCTGGCTTTTGTTCTGTTGCTGGAATTCAGGTGGATAGTTCTGCTGTTGGCCTGAATGTGTTGCTCCATGAAAAATTGGGATGATTCCTCCACCCTGGGTTGTAGGTGTTGGAATATGGATTGTTCCCTTGTCTGTTGAAATTGTTGACATAATTCACCGTTTCTTCTTCAAGTTGGTTTGATTCTGGTGCTCCTCCATATGGTGAACTTGTGGATCCAGTGATGTTCACAACTTGCGTGCTAAGTGTTTCTAGACATTTGCATATCTGATCCAGCCTGGTATTCACTGCTGTGTTTTCTCCAACTTCATAAATTCCTGCAATTCTTTGGATCATGCTCCTTTCTGTTGGCCACAAGGAATTGTTGTTGGCCATTTCTTCGATTAGGTCCCAGGCTTGATCTTCTCCTTTTGCCATCAAGGCTCCTCTAGCAGCAGCATCGATTGTGGTTCTCATTATTCCAGAAAGTCCATTGTAAAAGGTCTGAACTTGTAGCCACTTTGGAATCTCATAGTGAGGACATTTCCGGAGTAAATCTTTGTACCTTTCCCAAGCTTCGCAGAGGGATTCTGAATCTTGTTGTACAAAGGATGTGATGTCATTCCTCAATTTTCCGGTTCTGGCTGGTGGAAAGTACTTTGCAAGAAATTTGGTGGCTAAAGTGTTCCAAGTTGTGATAGAACCTGCTGGTAGTGAATGTAGCCAAGCTTTAGCTCTGTCCTTTAGGGAATATGGAAAAACTCGCAGTCTCATTGCTTCTTCTGATGCTCTGTTGTAGTTAAAAGTGACGCAAACTTCCAGGAAATTGCTGATGTGGGAATTAGGATCTTCAGTTGCATTCCCCCCGAACTGAACTGACTGCTGAATCATCTGAATGCATGTTTTGATGTCACACGCATTTGCTGGTAAGGGAGGAAGTACAATACAGGAAATGAGTCTGTCAACCACCGGAATGGTTCTGTCTCGAATGGGAATTGGTGGTGCAACGTTCAAAGGTTCAGGTTCCATGTTGAATAAAGCTTCTTGGCTTTCTCGCCTTTCCCTTCTCAACTGTCTGATGGTTCTTTCAATTTCTGGGTCAAGCGGTCGGAGTTCAAAGCTTCTGGTTCATCTCATGAAGTTTCTGAGAACCTGAAACACAAGAAAACAAAAACAATAAGTAAAAAGAAATTAGATACAAGTAACGTATCTAACCCATAAACTAATAGTAAAAGATAAATAAGTCCCCGGCAACGGCGCCAAAAACTTGACCGGCGTAAACACACACGTATAACGCAAGCGCACGTATCGTTCAAGTAGTATAAAAATATCGATCCCACGAGGACTTAATATCTAATCTATTAATTTTATGAGGTCAAATGATTACTAGTATCTAACAAGTTGTTTGATTGATTTGAAATGGTGACGATTCTAAATTAAAAACAAGTAAATAACATTGTTCGAAAGTAGATTTTAAGAAAATTTAATATTAAAAACTATCTAGGGTTGTGATTTCTTCCAATATCATTTTAAAGATGAAGTGGTTATCTTAAAGTTGGGTAATATATTGATTTATTAACCTGGAACACTAAATTATGTGTAAGCCTCTGTCGATGGTCAGACACAAATATCCAGTTTACCCAATTGAACCATATGTCTATGTCAACCAAATTATCTGGATTCATTAAGTTTAAGTTCCAATTATGGCTACCTCCGCCCGACAGGTATATTCCTATCCTGTAAGGAAATCTATTAAAGGGTTATCTATCCTCAAGGAAGATCGTGGGCTATTAAGTCTAAGGTCTTAAACCTAAAATCCCTATGTCTAGTTCATTTTAGATTTACCAGTTCAATTTTATTAATGGCCAGTTAATAAAAAGCATTAGGTTTAAGACTCAATAAATAAACTTTTATATTACCCAAGCTATAATCTAACCCTTATAAAACGGTGATATTGGATTTCATCACAACCCCAGATAACTAATTTAGTTACAACACATAACTAGGGCTAGTAAAAACTTGAAAATAAAAGACATAAAGTAAAAATGCGGTAAAGTAAATACTGAAAAGTAAATTACAAAAAATAAAATGCTAAGGTAAAAGGAATTACTTTTACTACTACTAATTTAGATATCTCCCATAAAATAATATATAAACTTGTGATTCTTTTTCCAACCAGCCTATAGGCGGTAACCTGATTAAGTCAAATTAAGTCCAACCGGCCATTAAGGCGGTAAAAAGATTTGTCCATGAACTGCCATATAGGCGGTAAGAAAGTTTAATTACCAACCGACCAATCTGGCGGTATCCTTGATTAGTCAGGTTAAAACCAGATTAAAATGAATTACCAACCGACCAATATAGCGGTATCCTTTTTAAGTCAATATTTTAAATAGTGAATATTATAATTAAGGGAGATTAATCTAAATAGCAATAGTAAAAGAATTACCTTTCACCCTAGCTAGGGAAGTTACCTCCTCATTACTGAAAAGTAAAAACTGAAAAATTAAAGAAAGAAAAGTACTGTGCGTAAAAGTAAATTGCGGAAAGTAAAAACTGAAAAGTAAAAAAAGAAAGTGCGAAACTGAAAATTAATTACTGAAAAAAAATAAACAAACTAGATACAATCTTCTTATATTCATTAAGAATTTCAAAGAAGAAAGTATGAATTTTACAAATGAAATGGCTTGGTATTTATAGGCAAAATTTTGCCACCATCAAATCATCAATCAATTTCTCCACCAAATCCATTATTAATTTCTCCACTAATTACTCCACAAAATCCATAATTGCTCCACTAATTGCTTATCTTGTTTGGTGTTGATTTGATAATTTTTATTAATTATTAATTAATTATATTTTGCTTTGAAAATGATTGATAATGACTTTTAATAATTACACTCCACACACTTCTGGATGGTTCATCAATTTCGGTCATGAAATCATCAGAATTCGAAAATATTTTCTCTTTCAAAGTTGTAGATCTTTGAGTCTTCTTTAATCTGGAACTTGAATCAGCTCAATCCGATATCTGAGTAAACAGTTATGCCCAAAATACGATAGATGCGCAAAACTGGAATTTCCAAAACTGCACTTCGTCAAAAACGCCCTTTCAAGTTTCCAATCTCCAAAATTAATATATCAAGTCCAATAATTGCCCTTATTTGATCCACTTTTTCCTAAATGATTTCATTAAGTCCCATATTATTTTATCTGCAAAATAAACTAAAACACATCAAAACGTTCATCAAACCCGAGAAACTAAACAAAATATTAAGTAAAAGGGGCGGTAAATATTGATATATTTTCCGCTCATCATGATCCAATCTTGATTGTGAGGAGAAAATTTTGCCTCTTAGCTAACGATGATGTGCTCGGTGGCATGTGATCCTGTCTCGAGCTGTGGAGAGATGCTGGACATGGGGGATTGTTACGTCCTCAGTCCGAAGGACTGACTCGGTGGACGCAACTCGACCCCGAATGAAGAGAGACACTTTGGACCTGGGGGAATGTTACGTCCCCAGTCCGAAGGGCTGACTCGGTAGGACGTACCCCGACTCCGAGCTGAGAAAGGGACTTGGACTTGGGAATGTTACGTCCTCAGTCCGAAGGCTGACTCGGTGGGACGTACCCCGACCCCGAGCTGAGAAAGGCACTTGGACCTGAGGGAATGTTACGTCCCCAGTCCGAATGGCTGACTCGGTAGGCGTACCCCAAAACCCCGAGCTGAGAAAGGCACTTGGACCTGGGGGAATGTTACGTCCCCAGTCCGAAGGGCTGACTCGGTGGGACGTACCTCAACCCCGAGCTGAAACAAACATCGATCTCGGCGGTACAAGAGCAGACCCGAGCCGGAAAGAAAACATCTGACCTCGGTGAAACGAATCCAGCCTTGAGTCGATTAACCAAGCGGCCTCGGTGGAATGAATCCAGCCCCGAGCCGATTAATCAAGTGGCCTCGGCGGAAAGAATCCAGCCCCGCGCCGATTAATCAAGTGAGACTTATTCAGAAGGGAAGTGAATCAACCTTTTGAAACCCTACCGAATCTGTCACGGGCGTCCCCTTACTAGACCAGTGAAAAATAAAAACAAATCTCTGGAAAATAAAATTAACAGGCGGGGGCGACTTATCGCTTATCCCAAAACAAAACGTTTCGCAAGTATAAAAAACAACACGGATGCCTCAAAACAGCGTCCTGTCCGAGGTCTCCAAAACACAATTCGGAATCTTTCAAGTCAGTGTCCCGGCGAACCAGGATTTGGATCAGTAGAGCGTTTAAAATAGTAAGGGCACATCCTCTATACGTCAGGTCACTGTGGAGCCTGTGCATTTGTGTGGGGGCTCCTCCTTACCGCGCTGGAGAAGGCACACGCCACAGGGGCACAACGCCTCCCCGTGCTGCGCCTCTCTTGGATCTAAATGATGAATGGATCAAAGAGTGTTCAGGACACTAAGGGCACATCCCTCCTTAGGTCCGATATCACTGGAGCTAGCAATCGTCACGGGGGCATCATCATTCCCCGTGCTATGCTTTCCCACGGATCCATTACATCGGGTAAGTGAGGATCAGAGAGTGTTCGAAACATTAAGGGCACATTCCTCCTTATGTTCGGTAACACTGGAGTAAGCAATCGCCACGGGGTATCATCCATCCCCGTGCTATGCTTCTCACGGATCCTATGCATCGAGTATGTCCCTGAATATTCTGAGGACCCCGAGCTAACAGAGACACTTGGTTCTGGGGGAATGTTCCGTCCCCAGGCCAATAAGAACGACTCGGTGGGACGTAACCCGAACCCTGAGTCGAATAGTATAGCAGCCTCAGCGGAACGAGATCCAGCCCCGAGCCGATGAAGAGGCCTCGGCGGAACGAACTCCAGCCCCGAGCCGATTGTTGAAGTGGCCTCGGCGGAACGAACTCCAGCCCCGAGCCGATTGTCTTTTTAGTGACGCAGGCCCCTTTGAAGTGCCGTACGAACGACTTTCTGAGTTGTGCAAAGCTACCGATGCTCCCTGGGGCTAGACTTCTATACCATAGAATGGCAGATCCACCCAAGGTTAGGGGGAATACCTTGCACACGGCGTCCCCTGTCACTCATTGGACCTCCATCAATAGTACAAAGCTCTCAATATGGGATTTTGGATCGGTATGGCCTTTGTAGGGCGTCATGGTCGGCATGTTTAACCTTTTCGGGAATTTTGCTGATTTTATTTCTTCTGTGAGGGGGGATTCCTCTTTGTCATCCCGGGCGTCTCCTGTATCTGTTTTGAGGCTTGCCCCCCACTTGGCCATCTCTTTCTTTAACCAAGATTTTACCTCGCTATTTGGGCCGCCATGTCGCCTTCTGCGATCTTCTTCGTGTCTGTTGCCCCGGGTGCGATGTTCCTTACGCCTTGAAATCTCCTGCACAGTTTCGTCGTACTCTGTGTCTCCTCTTCTAGTGTAGCGGAGACTATCATAAGAGGAATCTGTCGAATGTCTCATTCTTCTTCTTCCCATTTGTCCTCTGTTTGTGAATCTTTTTCAACAACTATGGATTTTATCCCGTAAGGCCCCCTCCTCCTAGGTCCATCGTCCTCACTTGTATCCACAACCCTCTTTCCATCTGCTATCTCTCTTATTCTTTGATTAGCTCTGGTTTCAGGCTTCTCGCGGTTCCCCCCTTCCATTCTCTCCAGTCGGTCCATCATGGTTTTTAGGAGGGCTTAACTATCCTCCTTGTCATTCCTCATGCTTTCTTCTATCTTTTTCATCCAATATGTGGCCGGATTCCCCGAAGATTGGTGATTTCCGCCTTCTGCCATCGTCTTACTACGCGAACCGCTTTTTGTTGAGTTCCCCACAGACGGCGCCAACTGTTGACGGCTGATTTTGGTCTCAGGGCAATATGGGAATATTACTCCCGAGACAATCCTCCCTCAATAGTGAATTTGTTTGGTTATGGGGGACCAAAAGCAAACTTAGCAAAAGACAAATAATACGCCAATCGACAAGGAGATTTAACGTGGTTCGGCGGATCTTGGTCCGACCTACGTCCACGGGCACAAAAAGGATGATATTTTTATTACTCAAACACGATTCTCGGCTCTGCTTCTGGTTTTTTTACAAGTCTGATGGTAATGATTCTGATGCCGATATTGGTTCTTTTTCCATTCTCCCCCCTTAAGCATACTCTACCCTCCTATTTATAATAGTGCAGAAATCAGATTCCTTCTTTTACAAGGGTTTCCTAGTTGAAACAATTTCCCTTTCCCATAAGGATTCCTAGTCAAAAACTACCTGTACTTCATTTATCATATTAGGACATTGACTTACTAGTTTACCCCATGAAAGTAGGATAACTTATTATCTTATCTTGTATGGATAGAATGTCTTATCTTCCCGAACATGTCTTGCCCTATGCTCGGTCTTCATGTGGTCGGTCATAATAGTCTTTTGTACTGAGAATGCTGCCGTCGACCTGATAATTGCCCGGTCATCTTGAACTCAAGTGCTCGGTCACTAACCGTAAAGTTCCCGGCCCCTTACTGTTGACTCTTTAGTGGTCGGGTCGGCATTAATAATCTTGACTGAGAAGTGAATTACCTTTTTTACCCCTATCGTGCTGCTTAAATAACATAGTGCCTGAAAACACCATCAACACTTTCATTTACTTTTCGCCTGCACAGAAGATTAACAAGTCATTTTTCAGCAGAGTTATTAAACCACAAAGAGAGGGAAAGATGTGGATTTTCTTTTTGGGTAGCTGGGGTGCCAGGTGGATTTGTTGGGAGGGTGGCAGCCTAGTTTTATTTAGTCCTTGACAAAGATCATTAATCTGACTACAGTAAATGCGATCTCCTGTCTTTCCAAAGGACTTTGGTTGTATTTCAACTCAATAGGCAACAAATATACCAACTTTGATGATTTGGAAAAAAAGGTTACCTATATAATTCAAGGATTTTTAAAAATTTTAAAGATGCAAGTACATATACGTAACATTAAAAAGTGGTCAAATCTAAGCAGTAAACCAAACAACCTTAAGACTGCAGAATAGCGACCAAAACCAGTAAACCTAAAACCCTCCAACAATTTATGATTTTAAAGTTTCATTGCTCTTTGATGCAAGAACCTTACTAACCTGTTACAGGCTTACTTACAGCTTCACCGGACTCTGCTTAAGTAGTCAAACAGCATACAACCTTACAACCTGGTTGATCTTGGCACGACAGACGGGGCAACCCCATTTTTTGGCTTTGACCTCATTCAAACAAGACATACATCCAGCCATGTGACCACATGGTATACAAGCCCCCTCTACTGGAGCATCCAAACATATCACACATGATGAGGTAGCATCTTTGTCTTCTTTCACTTTACTCGTGCTACCAGGTAATTGCTCAATAATCGGGGGGGAAGACACATCAGCAGGACCTAAATCAATAGATGGGTACTGAATTGGACCATCTTTGGTAATCTCATCGGTAACTTGAGAAGCTGACGGGATTGTGTCTGAGGTATGAATCATTGTCTGTGTAGCAGGCATGTTATTGTTCTGAATCTGAGTTTTCTGAGACGAGTGGCCACTAGGGATGGCTTCATGTATTTCCCACTGACTGCTCCTAGTGTATGATGGAGAAGTTGCAGATGGTGTTCCCAGACCAGAGTTATTCCAACTGGTGGATGCAGCATTTGGTGTCTCGGTGATAGCAGTCTGGATGGAGGCAGTAATTGCCATTGCTAATTCCAAGTCTTCTGTTTGTGCTGAAGCAGTAGCTTGAACAACATGAGTCTGAGGATTCTGCAGAAAAGCAGGATTTACCTAACATTCCAAAATTTCATGTCATAAACTATTGCTAATAAAGGAAACATGAATAAAAGGCCCTAACGTACAATTTACTAGGCAAGTGTTCTATGTTTTTTCAAAGGGCATTGCTGCATTGGATGATCTCTTAGTTTAACATGCCAGTATTTAGTGATGCCAACAGTATATTGGAATTCTTAATTTAATGATGAAGAATATGGCAAGTAACTTCCACCTATAATGCATAAATTAAGCAACTGTTCTATACACATGAAATTGATGGATTATACTATCATAAGGCAACGTATCGTACCTGTGGTATTCCTTTGCATGCATTGCAAAACGCCTGAAGTTGTTGCTTGTCACACTCATTTGCAGGTGCAAGCTTAACCCGTGTTTCTGAAAAGAATGCAAATTAGATTTCAGTTCCTGAAAACACGTCAAAATTGTTGTAACGAGCCAAATAAATATAAAATTGAAGCTTGTGCTTAGGATAATGGAAAACATCACTTTATCCCTGGATATCTGATAGGTTCATTTCAAAACAGAGGCACGAGCATGGCGAGGGTACAATTATAGATTATTAATTTCTAAAGTTATCACCCACTCACCTAATACAGTAAATAACTTGAAATAATTCAATAGTTGTTATACTTACGCCTAGGTATTTGAGTCCTACACCTTCGTCTCCGTCTCCTGCTTCTTGGAACTATGCATGATGAATATAACATTAAGTCAAAATCTACAGACTTGGCTGAATGGGATATTAACTTCCAAAATACAGAACAAGAGGTTTGCAAAATAAATATTTCACAATCAGAAATTACTGGAGTTGTGAACGATTGTCACGGAAAGATCGGAATGCAGAAATTTTAGTTCTTCCAAATTGGCTTTCCACAGGGCAATGACCATACATGGTTGCGCATCCTGCTCATTCATTTATAGTACCATAACCATATAAGAAAACAGAGGAGAAAAAAGATATAATAATTCAGAATGCCAAATGTTGAATTTGTCAAGCATCCATACACAACGATGGTGGATATGTAAGAGATATTGTAAAAACAGATAAATATGAGAGAGAAAACTTATCTATAAGTTGTGATACAACAAGAGTCTCAAATTGGCAAAATTTCACTGATAATAAATGCTTTGTTCAATACAGAGCACAAAGTAAGTTCAACATGCAATCAGGGAGTATCAATTGGGGGCACCAAAATACAAAAAGTATCGAGACAACAAGGGCCTAAGTGATAATTGGTGCGAACTGTGGATACTAACACCAAAATTCAAAAGCGGTGGCTAAATTATTGCAACCGCCAGTCTTTTACTACATGCCATGTTGAACCAAGGTTTTGTAAGAAGGTTTTGGCCCAGTGTAGATAAATGACCACAGGCTGCTAAAATGGCAAGATAGATGAGGTTATTCCTGTCCTAGTTACACTGAGGACTTGGTAAGGAAAATTAAGTATAACAAAGGGCCAATGAAAACACTCCCAAACGGTTGAAAGATGCTAAAAAATGCAAAAAATGAATTGAATTTTAGGGAAATTGATTTCCTTGAAAAAAATTGAGGCACACCAAAATAACATCCTAGGACAATTTCTGTAGTACAAAATACGGTTATTGAAAGAAGCCCTACTACCCTAGTCACATCTTATGAATAAACTAAAACAATAAACCTTTGAAGACAGACAACCAATGAGCAAAAATCATTTGAAAATTTCGAATTCAGATTAAAAAAAAAAAGATAAAAATTCAAAACTTTCAAACCCCAATTCATTCGAAATATGTTTCAACAAATGAAATAACTGCACATAGTCCAAAATTTTCCAGCAAATTATTACTCTTACTAAACCAACAATTTCGAATTCAGATAAAAA
>SKCR01044460.1:0-97866 GCA_019454045.1 Zanthoxylum bungeanum | reverse complement strand
ATTTTGACCAGCCCTCACAAAGAAACAACGACAAACCCTAACAACAACCATTCACGCCTGCTTGCACCCTCCACTCATCACACCCCAAAACCTAACATTTTGCTAGTCCTCGAGCAAAATAAAATAACATAATAAAATTTAACTAAGCCACTTTCGTAGGGATCACGATTGCATTTAGCATATGCAACAAGCCTTTAACCCCTAGGTGTCCCTAGTGGACGAGTGATGAATGGTATTTATATCACTATTTCCCACTCATTAAACTTAATATTTTGTATAGTTTCTTGAGTTTTGTGAATGTTTTGATGTGTTTTATGTTATTTTGCAGATAAATAAAGTTTGGACAGCACTGGAGGTAATTTGGGGCAAAACCGGACAAAAAAGCGTCAACAGGGATATTTTCGTCTTTTGCGCGTCGCGACGCTGAAACACTGCGCGCCGCGACGCCCAGCGTGAGCCGAATCTGCTAACGTGCGCCAGGTCAACGGTCAACAATTTGAGAAGTTTTGACTTTGCTAAAATGCGCCGTGCCACGTGTCACCATCACATCCCATCTGCTAACATGCGCCGTGCCACGTGTCATCATCATATGCTGCCGACACTCAGACTTGACGCGTGTCGCCTCGTCATCAGCCACATCATCGGTCAACAAGTCAACCTTGCCACGCGTCGTGCCACATCATCGTCCACGTCAGCAGGTCAACCGAGTCAACTTGCCACGTCAGTCTCAGCCAATCACAACTTGACACGTGTCGCCACGTGTCGCAATCCTATTGTGCCGACAAGTGAACAGTCAGCCGCCATGCCACGTCATCGCCACGTCGTCGCCGCGTCAGCATGACGTCATCAATGACGTCATCACAATAATTGAGAATTAGCCGCCTTGACACGTGTCGCGTGAACAGTCAGCCGCCTTGCTACGTGTCGCCTTCTCATCGTGCCACGTCGACAAATCCAGAGTCGCGACGCTAAGGTCCTTGGCGTCGCGACGCGCGAACAGTGAAAAATTTTCCTATAAATAGAGCGCGAAATTTCAGATTTCAGTACACCATTCCCTCTCTCTTATTTGATGTAAATAGGGAATTCTTCTCTCTCTAAGTTTCGTTTTTAATTTTTAGTTTTTACTTTTGTAATAATTTTAATTACTTTTTGTAATAATAGTAATCTACTTTCTTATTTTACAATTTTTACTATTCACTATGCGGAGGTAACTTCCTTATGCTAGGGTGAAAGGTAATTATTTTACTATTGCTATTTAGATTAATCTCCCTTAAAAATAATATATTTACTATTTAAAATTCTGATTAATAAAGGATATCGCTATATTGGTCGGTTGGCAATTCAATTTAATCTGGTTTAAACCTGACTAATCAAGGAAACCGCTATATTGGTCGGTTGGTAAATTTATTTTCTGTTGGTTTGAACCTGATTAATCAAAGATACCGCCAGATTGGTCGGTTGGTAAATTTATTTTGGTACCCCGCCTTTATGGCTGGATTATGGACAAATATTACCACCTATATGGCTGGTTGGACTTAATTTGACTTAATCAGGATACCGCCAGATTGGTCGGTTGGTAAAATATTATCACAAGTTTATATATTATTTTATGGGAGATATCTAAATTAGTAGTAGTAAAAGTAATTCCTTTTGCCTTAGCATTTTATTTCATTTGTAATTTACTTTTCAGCATTTTACTTATCGCAATTACTTTTCAGCATTTTCATTTTATGTCTTTTAAGTTTTTACTAGCCCTAGCTATGTGTCATAACTAAGTTAGTAATCTAGGGTTGTGATGAAATCCAATATCACCGGTTTATAAGGGTTAAATTATAATTTGGGTAATATAAAGATTTATTTATTGAGTCTTAATCTTAATGCTTTTTATTAACTGGCCACTAATAAAATTGATAAGGTAAACTTAAAATGAACTAGACATAGGGATTTTAGGTTTAAGACCTCAGACTCAATAACCCACGATCTTCCTTGAGGATAGATAACCCTTTAATAGATTTCATTACAGGATAGGAATATACCTGTCGGGCGGGGGTAGCCATAATTGGAACTTAATCTTAATGAATCCAGATAATTTGATTGACATAGACATATGGTTTAATTAGGTTAAATTGGATATTTGTAATTGACCATCGGAAGAGGCTTTTACATAATTTAGTGTTCCAGGTTAATAAATCAATATTTTACCCAATTATAAGATAACCACTTCATCATTAAATAATATTGGAATAAATCACAACCCTAGATAGTTTTAATATTGAATTTTCTCAAAATATCTTTTCAACCAATTTTAGTTACTTGCTTTTAAATTTAGAATCGTCGCTATTTCAAATCAATCAAACAACCTGTCAGATATTAGTAATCATTTGACCTCATAAAAATTAATAGATAAGATTTTAAGTCCCCGTGGGATCGATACTTTTTATACTACTTGAACGATACGTACGCTTGCGTTATACGTGTGTGTTTACGCCGGTCAACGAGTTGTAGTCTCGTGAGGGTTTACAGCAATGATACCCACAAACATTTTATAAAAGTAAAAAGGAAGTGAAACTAATGCGCACAAAAACAAAAAAGACCAGAGAAAAGAGAATAAAGAAGTTAGTGACTAATTAGGTGAAACTTCTAAATTATTAGTTGTTTTGTTTCATTCTAAATTATTAAATAAGTAAATTCTCCGATTATATTTACCATTCTCCATATACACAGCCAACAAAATATTAAATAACTCATTTTGCCCACAACAGTCATAAGTGCAGTTGATAAGAGAGTAATATTTTTGTCCTAAAGTTTTATCAGAATTCATATCTTTTAGTAGTAATTGAATAAATTTTCTGATTTTTCTGATTTTTTCTTTGATTTTTTCTCTATTTTTTATTTATATACAATATCTTCCATCTATGTGGCGAGCTTTAGGTCGGTGGCTCCCAAACCAGTTGGCTTTAGGGCATCATGTGTTAAGACACCCCTAAGGACTTAATTACTCAGACTTCAGATATATATATTTATTTTCTAACATCTTTTTGATCCATGTAGCGAGCTTTGGGCCAGTGACTCCCAAACCAGTTGGTTTTAGGGCACTAGATGTTAAAACACCCTTACAGACTTAATAACTCGAATCTCAGATGTTTTTTTTTTCCATCACTTTTTGAGATGTTTCCTCCAAATGAACTAGAGCACTGAATATTACAAACTTTTCAATTTTTAGCTTATGACCGTATGTTACTATGCATGTTGATAATATCTGCCAACTAAGTATATGAAGATCCATTTTAGTAAGTTTTATGGAGAATTTAAAAATTAAATAATTCAGAAGGAAATAAACAAAAATTAACTTGTTTCGAAATATAGGTTTGAAATACGTATCAGGAGTGAGAATTCCTTACACAGCTATTTCTTACCAATTTCACCTTTCTAGTCAACATAAAAACAAAACCATAAAGAAATAATTTTTACTGGTCATGGTGTGTGACTAACTATCGAATGGACTTCCCGTTGTAGATTCCCCAGAGGGAGGGTGGAGCGAGGCTCACTTAAGTACCCTAGCCTCTTAGGCTCT
Source organism: Zanthoxylum bungeanum (assembly GCA_019454045.1). Classification (NCBI taxonomy): domain Eukaryota; kingdom Viridiplantae; phylum Streptophyta; class Magnoliopsida; order Sapindales; family Rutaceae; genus Zanthoxylum; species Zanthoxylum bungeanum. The sequence goes on along the minus strand of SKCR01044460.1, from coordinate 94,292 downwards.
TATCGCTTGGTGTCAGGAATAAACAACAAGTCCTCCAAACTAGTCTATCACAACAAGCTACAGGTGAATGATTATCTAGGTGTCTTCACAACTTTTCCTTATAGAAAGGTAGTGAGTGAAGGAAGACACCAAACCATCACCTAGCTTTAAATATGCCTTTGATAAAAATGCAAAATATTTTTGTAATTTTTGAAATTTTTTTGTATTTTTCGAAAAAATTTGGACTAAAAATAAAAACACAATACAAACAAGTACAATTAACTATTCCTCACCCCCAAACCTAAATGAGACATTGTCCCCAATGTCTTTAAACAGTAGAAGAAGAGTTTAGAAGATAGTACCTGGTTAGCTGAATTACTACAAGCAAATTAAAGGTTAAGATCCAGATTTATTCGACGCTTCTTACCACGATCATCATCGGACCATTTTATCTTTGAAAGGATAGGATCAACTTGTGGTTCATAGGCTAAGAATTGGTCTATTAGATCCGGAGCAGACCTGGCAGTAAAAAGGAGTTCTTTCATAGGTTTTGACACGAACCCATTTCTCCGGGCATCATCAAGAAACACACAAAGAAAATCATAAAATCCATCAACGTTGAGCAGTCCAAGCGGTTTCTGGTGTATGTTCAGGTTCACCCAAGATAGTACTATAAAAATTTCCTCCAATGTACCTAAGCCACCTGGCAAAGCAATAAAAGCATCAGAATGGTTAATCATTTCCACTAGTCGTTCAGACATACCTGGCACGATCAGTTCCTCTCCGTTTGATGGTTCAATCAGATTTGCCTCTGCCAAGGGTTTTGGGATGATTCCCAAAACATGACTGCCTCCTTCTTGTACGGCCTTTGAAACGATCCCCATTAGTCCAAGATTGCCTCCGCCATATATTAAGTGCATATTCCTTGCAGCTAAGACTCGACCCAATTCTTGTGCTGCTTCTATGTATTATGGTTTAGCACCAACACTACTACCGCAAAACACACAGATGTTCTCAACTCGTCTTCTTGAAGTGGCTTCCATTTTTTATGTATTTCTTTCTTAACTCTGGATGCCTCCAAAGGTGCAATGACGGGCTGAATTTATAGTACCTGAAAAAGGGTGAGTAATAATAGCACTAGTATCTTCCAAAGGAAGCTTGTTAGCAAAATAAAACAAAAGAAATCGTGAAAGGTCAAAAAGTCTGGATCCTGTCTACGAAAATAAAGATAATTACAACTGAAAAGCGAATCAAAGCAATAATAAAGGCAACAGAATTGTGTACGCAATACGCCACTCGTTTGGTATATAAATCCATTAGGATGTGCCTCAAGATTTCATTCTTTACTCAGCCATTGCTAATGAATTGGTTCTCATCTTTATGATTGCCAAACACCATTCCTTCTGTTTTAAAATGCTCCGTTTGTGCTTTTCCCTACAAAACAACACACAAAATTAAAAATTCTATAACATGAAATATGAAAACAAAAATTACAACAAACTGCATGGGTTGCCTCCCTGCTAGCGCTAAATTTTTCGTCTTCAGCCAGACGTGACTGAAATCCATCTGTTAAGGCGGTTTTAGCGTCGTTTTGGATGTCCTATTAAAGACAATCCCATGAGCGTTGCTTTTGAAAGGTCTCATCCAATGGTAAGGTGGTAAAAAGAATTTGGACCCATTTAGTGCTTGTGCCACCTTTTTAACTTTTGTTGTTCCATTGGTTCCTGAAAAGAAAGAAAGAAAATCAGGAGGTCTCGTATGGTGCTTGACTTGGAATGAGATTTCCATTCTATCAAGTTTCTGAGTAATATCACTAAATTGTACTCCCCAAAACAGTGATGTTTTGCCTGAATTCACTGTATCTTTAATTTTGTCTGACAATTGCTCCTCTATTTGCTCTGCTTCTTGCTCCACCTTTTCTTCACAGATAAATTTTAGGATCTCAGCATTCATTTCTTCATCTGTCATCTGTGAAATACATGCTCCTGAAATATCAATGTGAGAATGTAAAGAAATGTCAGATTTTAGGTCTTCATCCTCTGATCTGAGTGAACTGATTGGCTTAGGTAGATCGTCTTCAAACATTAGTGCAAAGCATTCTCCAAGATCTGCATTATGAGGATGGAAAGTTTCATCCTTCCTTGTTGGTGCAGGTTCCTGAACTGATACCTCTGATTCTTGATACTGCTCAGCCTCATCCTCTGTTATGATGTCATGATGAATTTCAGGATATTCGAAGGCTTCTTCAGCATTATTTGAATTTGGTCTGTGAGATATGTGATTCAGGTTGTCTGTTAGTTGTCTAACTTGATCTGTCATCCTCTGTATAGACGCTGCTTGACTTGAATTTGTACATCAAATTAAGCTTCTCGTTTCTTGAGCCAATCTTTTAGCATGTCATTCAACTGATCTTCCTATGATGGATCTGGTTCTTGATGAAGATCGTAGATAGATGGTGGATAAGATGGAAAATGTGATGATTCTACATGCCTTGAATGATTCCAATAATTCTGCCACTCTGAAAGGTATATACATTGATCGCTCGGGTGGTTACCATCACATATTACACATCTCCCCATTTCATTCTGATGAGCAAATGTAGTATTACTTGATTCTGAAATCCAGTGATAATTGTTGGGCTGGACAACAGGCCTCAGAAAACTAGACTGTTGCTCCCGGATTTGGGGTGTATCTTTTTCTAGTAAAGCTCGTAATGTTTCAAAATGTTCCATTTTTTCAATCACCTGAAAACAAAAGGAAGAAATAAAAAGTACAGATAAAAAAATAAAGAAAATTAGATACAAGTAAATTAGATAGCTTCAAAATTAATAACTCAAGAAAAATAAGTCCCCTGCAACGGCGCCAAAAACTTGACCGGCGTAAACACACACGTATAACGCAAGCGCACGTATCGTTCAAGTAGTATAAAAATATCGATCCCACGAGGACTTAATTCCTACTGTTGTTATTAATTGTTGATACTATTTAATTACAGATATCTAATTATAAGGAGAAGGGAATTGATTGCTTGATTGATTTGATTTTGTAGATTTGCTAAATAAGTAAATAAATAAAAAGACAAAGGAAAATACTAAGGAAAATAAAAGACTCAAAGATCTAGGGTTGTGAATCTTTCTAATATCAATTAAAAGATGAAGTAGTTAAATCATAGTTGGGTAAATTATTGAATTATTAATCTTGAACACTAAATTATGTAAAAGCCTCTTTCGAATGATCATTTACAAATACCTAGTATAATCCAATTGAACCATATGTCTATGTCAATTAAATTACCTAGATTCATTAAGGTTAAATTCCAATTATGACTACCCCCGCCCGACAGGTATATGTCTATCCTGTAAGGAAATCTATTAAAGGGTTATCTATCCTTAAGGAATATCGTGGGTTGTTGAGACTAAGGTCTTAAACTTAAAATCCCTATGTCTAGTTCATTTTAAGTTTACCTAATCAATTTTATTAGTGATCAGTTAATAAAAAGCATTAAGATTATGACTCAACAAATAACTCTTTAATTACCCAAACTATAATCTAACCCTTTTTAAATCCAGTGATATTAGATTTAATTACAACCCTAGATATTTAACTTAGTTACTATACATAATTAAAACTGAAAAAAACTTAAAAGACATAAAATGAAATTGCAGAAAGTAATTAAAATAAATAAATGAAATGCTAAGGTAAAAAGAAATAACTTCTACTATATACTATTTAGATATCTCCCATAAAATAATAATATATTAACTTGTGATATTTTAAACCAACCGTCCAGAATGGCGGTATCCTGATTAAGTCAAATTCGAATATACCAGCCATAAGGCGGAACAGAAATATAAACTTAAACCAACCGTCCAGTGTGGCAGTATCCTCATTAAGTCAGGTTAACCAGATTAAATTAAATAACCAACCGTCCGGAATGTCGGTATCCTTTATTAATCTGATTTTAAATAGTTTATATATCATATTTTAAGGGAGATTAATCTAAAAAGCAATAGTAAAAGAATTACCTTATTACCTCAGCATGGAGAGGTTACCCCCTCATGGATGGATAGAATTACTACTACAAAGCGTAAATAAAACTGAATAAAAGAAGAAAATATGAAGAACTCTTTATTATATATGTATTTACAGAGGATTTGGTACATTGAAACTAAGAAATTCGAAATCTATTTATAGGCAAAAAAAATCTAATTTTTTATTATTATTTTTTGATTTTTGATTTTTTTATTATTATTTTTCTGATTTTTATTTTTTAATTTATTTATTATTTTATTATTATTTTTTTTTTGGATCGCTGAATTTTCGACATGTGGCATGGTGGCTAAAAAAGACGGCTCGTTGAATTTTTGACATGTGGCATGGTGGTTAAATTACCAAAATACCCTCGGTGTCGGGACGCCCAAAGTTACCAAAATACCCTTTTTGCCAAATTTCACAGTTTTGCTCCAAATCACTTCCAGAATGTCCTGAAACTTTATTTTGGTGTCGGGATGCCCAAAATTACCAAAATACCCTTTGTGTCGGGACGCCCAAAATTACCAAAATACTCTTTTTGCCAAATTTCACCAAATTTCACAATTTTGCTCCAAATCACCTCCAGAATGTCCTGAAACTTTATTTATCTACAAAATAACACAAAACACATCAAAATATTCACAAAACTTAAGAAACTATACAAAATATTATGTTAAATGAGTGAGAAATAGTGATAGTTTTACCACTCATCACACCCCAAAACCTAACATTTTGCTAGTCCTCGAGCAAAATAAAATAACATAATAAAATTTAACTAAGCCACTTTCGTTGGGATCACGATTGCATTTAGCATATGCAACAAGCCTTTAAACCCCTAGGTGTCCCTAGTGGACGAGTTGTAGTCTCGTGAAGGTTTACAGCAATGATACCCACAAACATTTTATAAAAGTAAAAAGGTAGTGAAACTAATGCACACAAAAGCAAAAAGAAAAGAGAAAAGAGAAGTTAGTGACTAATTAGGTGAAACTTCTACTCCAAGTTATTAGTTGTTTGTTTCATTCTAAATTACTGAATAAGTAAATTCTCCGATTATTTTTACCATTCTTCATATACACAGCCAACAAAATATTAAACAACTCATTTTTGCCCACAACGGTCATAAGTGCAGTTGATAAGAGAGTAATATTTTTGTCCTAAAGTTTTATCAGAATTCACACCTTTTTTTTAGTAATGGAATAAATTTTCTGATTTTTCTGATTTTTTTTTCTTTGATTTTTGCTCTATTTTTTATTTATATACAATACCTTCCATCTATGTAGCGAGCTTTGGGTCGGTGGCTCCCAAACCAGTTGGCTTTAGGGCACCAGGTGTTAAAACACCCCTACGGACTTAATTACCCAGACTTCAGATATATATATATATATTTTTTTTATTTCATCATTTTTGATCCATGTAGCAAGCTTTGGGCCAATGACTCCCAAACCAGTTGGTTTTAGGGCACTAGGTATTAAAATACCCTTACAGACTTAATAACTCGGATCTCAGATGTTTTTTTTTATTCCATCACTTTTTTAGATGTTTCCAATTAAAATATAGCACTGAATATTACAATCTTTTCAATTTTATCCTATGTCCGTATGTTACTATGTATGTTGGTAATACCTGCCAACTAAGTATATGAAGATCCATTTTAGTCAGTTTTATAGAGAATTTACAGATTAAATAATTCAAAAGTGAATAAACAAAAATTAACTTGTTTTGAATTAGGTTTGAAATACGTCGCAGGAGTGAGAATTCCTTACACAGCTATTTCTTACCAATTTCATTTTTTTAGTCAACATAACAACAAAACATTTCTACTGGTCATATAACTATAATTTACATGTGGTTTTAGAAGTTTAATCAAAGGCTCTCGCTGACGAAGGATTGTTCACAACTAGGACTCCCCACTCAAGGGTTCAAGCGACCAAGTGAACGCACCTTTTTTATACCTTATGGTACGTGCCAACGAGTTTATAGTGTGTGACTTACTGTCGAATGGACTTCCCGTTGTAGATTCCCCAGAGGGAGGGTGGAGCGAGGCTCACTTAAATACCCAAGCCCCTTAGGCTCTTATCGCTTGGTGTCAGGAATAAACAACGAGTCTTCCAAACTAGTCTATCACAACACGCTACAAGTGAATGATTATCTAGGTGCCTTCACAGCTTTTCCTTATAAAGGTAGTGAGTGAAGGAAGACACCAAACCATCACCTAGCTTTAAATATGCCCTTTGTTTTTGAATTTTTTAATTTTTTTGTATTTTTCGAAAAGTTTTGGACTAAACACACAAACAAGATACTAACCAATTATTTCCTCCCCCAAACCTAAATGAGACACTGTTCCCAATGTCTTAAATTGTAAAAGAAGAGTTTAGAAGATCATACCTGGTTAGCAGAAATGTAGAAAAATTACCGATTAAGATCTATATCCAATTTACGCTTCTTTCCACGATCGCTATCTGACCAGTTCAACTTGGAAAGAATGAGGTCGATTTTTGGTTCAAAGGTTAAAAGTTGGTCAATTAATTCCTCGGCTTTTCTCGCAGTTAAGAATATGTCCTTTGTCGATTTCGAGATGAGCCCAAGTCTGTTAGCATCTGCAAGAAATACGAAAAGAAAATCGAAAAATCCATCCACATTAAGTAATCCAATGGGTTTCTGGTGGATGTTCAAATTTGCCCAAGATGATACTGTGAATATTTCCTCCAACATGCCTAGCCCGCCAGGTAAAGCAATGAATGCATCAGCGTGATTGACCATTTCTATGAGTTGTTCAGACATGTCTGGGACAATGCATTCCTCCCCATTTGAATCTCCGATGAGGCCTGTCTCTGCTAATGGTTTTGGAATGATCCCCAAAACATGACTGCCACCTTCTTGTACGGCTTTTGAAACACATCCCATTAATCCAAGATTGCCACCTCCATATACTAAGTGCATGTTCCGTTTAGCAATAACTCGCCCCAATTCTTTCGCAGCCTCAATGAATTCTGGTTTGTTACCAGAATTAGATCCACAGAAAACACAAATTCTTCTGAATCTCTGCTGTGATGTTGCTTCTATTTTCTCTCTCTTATTTGGATGTGTATCTGAATATGTCGAAGAAAGAAATGACGAGCTAAATTTATAGAACCTGAAATGGGTGAGTAATATAATAGCACTACTACCTGCCAAATGACAATTATTAGATGAACAGTAAAAATAAATCATGATAGTCAAAAAGGTATAAATCTTGTCGGCGAAAATAAAGATAAAAACAAAAGAAAATCAAATCAAAGCAAAGCAATAATTAAGGCAACGGAATTGTGTACTCAATACGCCACTTGCTTATTATAAATTCATGAGGATGCGTCTCAAGAAATCATTCCTTACTCAGCCATCACTCATGATTTATCTTTCATCTTTACGATCTCCAAACACCATTCCTTCTGTCTTAAAATGCTCCGCTTATGCTTTTACCTGAAAAACTAACACACAAAGTTAAAAAGTTCATACAAAACATAAATATAATAAATTGCATGGGTTACCTCCCTGCTAGCGCTAAATTTTTCGTCTTCAGCCAGACGTGACTGAAATCCATCTGTCAAGGCGGTTTCAGCGTCGTTTTGGATGTCCTATTAAAGACATTCCCATGTGCGTTTCTTTTGAAGGGTCTCTTCCAACGGTAAGGTGGTAAAAAGAATTTTTTCTGACAATTGCTCCTCTGTTTGCTCTGCTTCTTGCTCCACCTTTTCTTCACATATGAATTTTAGGATCTCAGCATTCAGTTCTTCATCTGTCATCTGTGAAATACATGCTCCTGAAATATCAATGTGAGAATGTAAAGAAATGTCAGATTTTAGGTCTTCATCCTCTGATATGAGTGAACTGATTGGCTTAGGTAGATCGTCTTCAAACATTAGTGCAAAGCATTCTCCAAGATCTGTATTCTGAGGATGGAAAGTTTCATCCTTCCTTGTTGGTGCAGTTGGTACAAGTAGCTCAGCTTCTTCATCCTCGTCAAAGTCAGAATAATAAAAATCAAATTGAGACTTTGTTGGTGCAGGCTCCTGAACTGATACCTCTGATTCTTGATACTGCTCAGCTTCGTCCTCTGTTATGATGTCATGATGAATCTCAGGATATTCGAAGGCTTCTTCAGTATCATTTGAATTTTCTCCCTGAGATATGTTAATTGTCTAACTTGATCTGTCATCCTCGGTATAGATGCCGCTTGACTCTGAATTTGTAAATCAAATTGAGCTTCTCGTTTCTCGAGCGAATCTTTTAGCATGTTATTCAACTGATCTTCCTCTGATGGATCTGGTTCTTGATGAAGATCGTAGATGGATGGTGGATAAGATGGAAAATGTGATGATTCTACATACCTTGAATGATTCCAATAATTCTGCCACTCTGAAAGGTATATACATTGATCGCTCGGGTGGTTACCATCACATATTACACATCTCCCCATTTCATTCTGATGAGCAAATGTAGTATTGCTTGATTCTGAAATCCAGTGATAATTGTTGGGCTGGACAACAGGCCTCAGAAAACTAGACTGTTGCTCCCGGATTTGGGGTGTATCTTCTTCTAGTAAAGCTCGTAATTTTTCAAAATGTTCCATTTTTTCAATCACCTGAAAACAAAGAAAGAAATAAAAATACAGATAATAATAAAGAAAATTAGATATAAGTAAATTAGATAGCTTCAAAATTAATAACTCAAGAAAAAAAGTCCCCGGCAACGGCGCCAAAAACTTGACCGGCGTAAACACACACGTATAACGCAAGCGCAGGTATCGTTCAAGTAGTATAAAAATATCGATCCCACGAGGACTTAATTCCTACTGTTGTTATTAATTGTTGATACTATTTAATTACAGATATCTAATTATAAGGAGAAGGGAATTGATTGCTTGATTGATTTGATTTTGTAGATTTGCTAAATAAGTAAATAAATAAAAAGACAAAAGAAAATACTAAGGAAAATAAAATACTCAAAGATCTAGGGTTGTGAATCTTTCTAATATCAATTAAAAGAGATGAAGTAGTTAAATCATAGTTGGGTAAATTATTGAATTATTAATCTGGAACACTAAATTATGTAAAAGCCTCTTTCGAATGATCATTTACAAATACCTAGTATAATCCAATTGAACCATATGTCTATGTCAATTAAATTACCTAGATTCATTAAGGTTAAGTTCCAATTATGACTACCCCCGCCCGACATGTATATGTCTATCCTGTAAGGAAATCTATTAAAGGGTTATCTATCCTTAAGGAAGATCGTGTGTTGTTGAGACTAAGGTCTTAAACTTAAAATCCCTATGTCTAGTTCATTTTAAGTTTACCTAATCAATTTTATTAGTGATCAGTTAATAAAAAGCATTAAGATTATGACTCAACAAATAACTCTTTAATTACCCAAACTATAATCTAACCCTTTTTAAATCCAGTGATATTAGATTTAATTACAACCCTAGATATTTAACTTAGTTACTATACATAATTAAAACTGAAAAAAACTTAAAAGACATAAAATGAAATTGCAGAAAGTAATTAAAATAAATAAATGAAATGCAAATGTAAAAGGAAATAACTTCTACTATATACTATTTAGATATCTCTCATAAAATAATAATATATTAACTTGTGATATTTTAAACCAACCGTCCAGAATTGCGGTATCCTGATTAAGTCAAATTCAAATATACCAGCCATAAGGCGGAACAGAAATATAAAATTAAACCAATCGTTGTGGACGCTGGATTTCGCCCGAGGTCCACAATCGAGAATTTGTAGTTGGGGGCGCTAGCGATCCTGCAAAACAAAGGTAGAGTGAGCGGGAGTAGACTACCCACCGGTGTGGTGGGTGCCGGGGGCACTCCGACGCTCAAGTCAGTAGTGAAGACGAGCTGTAAATAATAGAAGAGCAAGGCTTGACGTACCTTGACTTCTGTTGACTACCGTGAGGGCAGTGGGTCGGAGGTTCTGAGAGCTCTGGAGAGAATATGTCTAAGCTGAAAGTTGTTAGAAGTTGAATATGATCGAGTTATGGATTGTCCAGCCCCCTTTCTCGTAGACTTTCTTCTCTTATATACACACTCTCGGAAAACGTGTGTATTTATTACCTTTAATTACTCGTTCGTTGGATGTTGGAAACTGTCGAGTTATGTGAGATATTTATGAGTCTGGACGTTTCTTGATTTGGTATCTACTGCGCCTGTTGGCCCTCTTGATGACAATGAACTTGGGCCCGTGAGGCTTCTTGGTCTGATATTGGTCGGTCTCGAGGTAAAATGTCGATTTTACCCTTGGGCCCAAATTTGGCCCGTACAGTTTGTCCCCTACTCTCTAAGTCAAAGAATCCTTGGCTTGGAGAGTATTTGATGCGCGTGTCGAGCCATTCGATGTAGGTGTACCTGAGCGTCGATGCTACATATTGATTGAACCGAACGAATGTCAAGTTAAGAACTTGTATCTACATGATCCATCATGGATGTGTCCAGTCAAATGAGCTAGATGAAGGTCAAGATCATGAACTTGACTCTATAAGAGCCATTAGGGAAGTACCCAGTTAGCTGAACCAGATGAAGGTCAGGATATATATAATTCACTTGACATGTGTAATCCATGTCTACAATATGACTCGACATGAGTCCATGGGGGATGTCCCCGGTCGACTGGACTTGATAAGTCCAGGAAGATATAAGTCATACGACATGTGTAATCCATGTCTACAACTTGACTCGACATGAGTCCATGAGGGATGTCCCCAGTCGATTGGACTTGATGAGTCCAGGAAGATATAAGTCATACGACATGTGTAATCCATGTCTACAACTTGACTCGACATGAGTTCATGAGGGATGTCACCGGTCGACTGGACTTGATGAGTCCAGGAAGATATATGTCATACGACATGTGTAATCCATGTCTACAACTTGACTCGACATGAGTCCATGGGGGATGTCCCCGGTCGACTGATCTAGATGAAGATTCAGGATATAATTCACTTGACATGTGTAATCCATGTCTACAATATGACTCGACATGAGTCCATGGGGCATGTCCCCGGTCGACTGGACTTGATGAGTCCAGGAAGATATAAGTCATACGACATTTGTATGTCTACAACTCGACTCTACATGAGTCCATGGGGGATGTCCTTGGTCGACTGAACCAGACGAGGTTCAGGATATAAGTCATACGACATGTGTATGTCTACAACTTGACTCTACATGAGTCCGTGGGGGATGTCCCCGGTCGACTGAACCAGATGAAGGTAAAGATAATCCCCATACTACGGGTAAAATGACCAGGGGAGTCTTCAATGTCGTTTGGACCAAATGAAGGTCTATGAAAGTCTTCACTCTACAGACCTGACGACGGTCCAAGAGTCTTTCCTTATCATACTACTAGACCCGATGAAGGTCTATGAAGGTTATCACCCATTCTCCTGATGAGGGTCCATGTGACTACGGTCGTATGGACCTGTCGAATGGACTTGATAAAAGTCCAAGAAGGTCATCATTTTTCACTATACTAGACCTGATGAAGGTCCATGAGGGTTCTCATTCCCCATTCTACAAGACCTGACAAAGGTCAATGAGGACATAATTCCTCATTCTACAGGACTTGTAGTCTGAGACCATGTCGCCTGAAGACCATATGACTACGGTCGAATGAACCTGATGAAGGTCCATGAGGGTTCTCATTCCTCATTCTACAAGACCTGACAAAGGTCAATGAGGACATAATTCCTCATTCTACAGGACTTGTAATCTGAGACCATGTCGCCTGAAGACCATGAGACTACGGTCGAATGAACCTGATGAAGGTCCATGAGGGTTCTCATTCCTCATTCTACAAGACCTGACAAAGGTCAATGAGGACATAATTCCTCATTCTACAGGACTTGTAGTCTGAGACCATGTCGCCTGAAGACCATGAGACTACGGTCGAATGAACCTGATGAAGGTCCATGAGGGTTCTCATTCCTCATTCTACAAGACCTGACAAAGGTCAATGAGGACATAATTCCTCATTCTACAGGACTTGTAGTCTGAGATCATGTCGCCTGAAGACCATGAGACTACGGTCGAATGAACCTGATGAAGGTCCATGAGGGTTCTCATTCCTCATTCTACAAGACCTGACAAAGGTCAATGAGGACATAATTCCTCATTCTACAGGACTTGTAGTCTGAGACCATGTCGCCTGAAGACCATGAGACTACGGTCAAATGAACCTGATGAAGGTCCATGAGGGTTCTCATTACTCATTCTACAAGACCTGACAAAGGTCAATGGGGACATAATTCCTCATTCTACAGGACTTGTAGTCTGAGACCATGTCGCCTGAAGACCATGAGACTACGGTCGAATGAACCTGATGAAGGTCCATGAGGGTTCTCATTCATCATTCTACAAGACCTGACAAAGGTCAATGAGGACATAATTCCTCATTCTACAGGACTTGTAGTCTGAGACCATGTCGCCTGAAGACCATGAGACTACGGTCGAATGAACCTGATGAAGGTCCATGAGGGTTCTCATTCCTCATTCTACAAGACCTGACAAAGGTCAATGAGGACATAATTCCTCATTCTACAGGACTTGTAGTCTGAGACCATATCGCCTGAAGACCATGAGACTACGGTCGATTGAACCTGATGAAGGTCCATGAGGGTTCTCATTCCTCATTCTACAAGACCATATAAGTAGTGTCGAATGAGATCCTTAACAAGTACCAAGCTTCACACGTGTAGTGTCGAATGAGATCCTTAACAAGTGCCAAGCTTCACACGTGTAGTGTCGAATGAGATCCTTAACAAGTGCCAAGCTTCACACGTGTAGTGTCGAATGAGATCCTTAACAAGTGCCAGGCTTCACACGTGTAGTGTCGAATGAGATCCTTAACAAGTGCCAAGCTTCACACGTGTAGTGTCGAATGAGATCCTTAACAAGTGCCAAGCTTCACACGTGTAGTGTCGAATGAGATCCTTAACAAGTGCCAAGCTTCACACGTGTAGTGTCGAATGGGACATCTTCCTCATGGTGAGTCTCCATACATGTAGTGTCGAGTGGGATATCCTTACCAAGTCTGGTAATGTCGACTGGGATATTATCACCCCATACATGTAGTGTCGAACGGGATATCCTAATACCAATTCTCCATACATGTAGTGTCGAGTGGGATATCCTTACCAAGTCTCGTAATGTCGACTGGGATATTTTCACCCCATACATGTAGTTTCGAATGGGATATCCTAATACCAATTCTCCATTCATGTAGTGTCGAGTGGGATATCCTTACCAAAACTGGTAATGTCGACTGGGATATTATCACCACATACATGTAGTGTCGAGTGGGATATCCTTACCAAATCTGGTAATGTCGACTGGGATATTATCACCGCATACATGTAGTGTCGAGTGGGACATCCTAATACCAATTCTCTATACATGTAGTGTCGAGTGGGATATCCTTACCAAGTCTCGTAATGTCGACTGGGATATTTTCACCCCATACATGTAGTGTCGAATGGGATATCCTAATACCAATTCTCCATTCATGTAGTGTCGAGTGGGATATCCTTACCAAAACTGGTAATGTCGACTGGGATATTATCACCACATACATGTAGTGTCGAGTGGGATATCCTTACCAAATCTGGTAATGTCGACTGGGATATTATCACCGCATACATGTAGTGTCGAGTGGGATACTCAACAAGTGCCAAGCCACATATTGTATTGTCGACTGAGACATCAATAACAATTACCAAACTATATGTTGTGATGTCGAATGGGACATCCATAACAATTATCAAACTATATGTTGTAATGTCGACTGGGACAGCCATAACAAGTCCCAAATTATAAATTGTAATGTCAAACTATAAAAAGTGCAAGTCATACCTGGTAATGTCGACTGGGATGTCCACGCCAAGTATATCTCTTCATCATATGGGGTGAATGGTAGGAAAAATGGTTCCATTGAAGGGACGCGCCTTGTTCCTGATGAGGGTCCATGAGACTATGGTCGAATGGAGTCTAGAGTCGATGGCAATCCATTCATGTAATGTGAAGAATATAATTATCTTCTCATGTCGCCTGAAAGAGACGACTATCTAACCATGTAGTATGGATTTGAAGGCAATCCATGCATGTCATATGGAGGAGATGAAAATCCTTTCAGTCGTCTGAATGTGGTGGGTCCTTCAATGTCGTATGGAAATGATAACAATTCTTCTATATAGCCAGATGGCCATCCACCTTATCGTATGGAGAATATGATAATCTTTCCATGTAGTATGGAGTGGATGACATTACTAGAGAATACTTCTTAGTCGGTTGGGTATGCTGGAAGAATATGAAGGTATTCTCATGTCGAATGGAAGAAGTATATCGATTGGGTCTGATGATTTTTATGTGGTCGATTGGAGCAAATGGATTTCTCCCTAAGTTGTAGTTTTGTGAAGGCCATTTTCTTTTAAAGTTACCAATGAATACTTGTTTGAGAAGCTATGATGTCCCCAAGGCGATAATGGGTGGTCATCTAGCCCCTTCTTTTTATGGACTAATTACATCAAATATCACTTTATTGAAGTACATTGCTAGCATATCAGTTGTAGGGTCGCTTGGGCGGATTTGAGGTTCTCTCATTGTGATGGTTGATAGAATTCTCTTTTTTCTTGTTTCTCTTATCCTCCTCCCATCTGATCTCAATTTGAGCCTGGGCCATGGCATGATCCATAGTGTAGCATCGAAATTTAGTGAGCTTTTTGTAGAGTCCGCTTTCTGAAAGTAATCCATTTCTGAATGCTTCCACTGCAGTAGGCTGATAGAGATCTGGGATTGTTATTCTCTCTTTATTGAAACGAGCCACGTAGCTTCGCAATGACTCCCCTCTCCGTTGCTGGATGGCATTGAGGTCATTGGTGGTCTTCTCAAGTTTGCAAGAACTTGCAAAATGCTCCACAAATTTATCTGCTAGCTGTTGGTAAGACTCGATGGATCTGTATGAGAGATTGATGAACCAGGTGAGGGCAGGACCAGCCAATGTTTCTCCAAATCCTTTGCACATTCTAGCTTCCCATTTGCTTGGTGACAAGCCGGTTGATATCATCTTGTATTTGTAACGGACAACATGGTCGTCTGGGTCAATTGATCCATCATACATCTTCATATCTGGAGGACTGAACTTCCTTGGTAGTTCGATGGAAGTGATGGTCTCCAAAAATGGAGTATTTGAGATCGTGCCGGCTCGGCTTTTTCTCACTGGTAGTCTGGCACCAGGTAGGCTGGAGAGAATTTCATCTTTGAACTCCTGCATTTCCTTGCGCATGGTGGAGGCAACTTGCCGTGCTTGGTCGATTGAGGAGATATGTTGACTTTTTTCTTGATTTGGTGGATGGTTGTCTGATGGCGGATTGTCACTTGTCACATTGTTGAATGCCCCCAAGAGATTGGTGGGGATTGTGGGATTGCCGGGAAGGTCTGTAGTATCAGGTTTTCGGGAGGTTGAAGAGATTTGCTCCAGTTGCTTCTAGAGGGTTATATTGGAGATTCGCATGGCTGAATTTTCCTCCTCTAAGACTCGTAATCGTTCTTGTAGAGTGGCCAATTGAGAGGCCATAGGGTCAAATGTCTGATCGCTGCTAGAAGCCATGTGTAGCTGTGTTGAAGGGATCGTAGACTGAGAGATCTTCGTCTGCTATGAATCGCTAAGTCCCCACAGACGGCGCCAAATTGTGGACGCTGGATTTCGCCCGAGGTCCACAATCGAGAATTTGTAGTTGGGGGCGCTAGCGATCCTGCAAAACAAAGGTAGAGTGAGCGGGAGTAGACTACCCACCGGTGTGGTGGGTGCCGGGGGCACTCCGACGCTCAAGTCAGTAGTGAAGACGAGCTGTAAATAATAGAAGAGCAAGGCTTGACGTACCTTGACTTCTGTTGACTACCGTGAGGGCAGTGGGTCGGAGGTTCTGAGAGCTCTGGAGAGAATATGTCTAAGCTGAAAGTTGTTAGAAGTTGAATATGATCGAGCTATGGATTGTCCAGCCCCCTTTCTCGTAGACTTTCTTCTCTTATATACACACTCTCGGAAAACGTGTGTATTTATTACCTTTAATTACTCGTTCGTTGGATGTTGGAAACTGTCGAGTTATGTGAGATATTTATGAGTCTGGACGTTTCTTGATTTGGTATCTACTGCGCCTGTTGGCCCTCTTGATGACAATGAACTTGGGCCCGTGAGGCTTCTTGGTCTGATATTGGTCGGTCTCGAGGTAAAATGTCGATTTTACCCTTGGGCCCAAATTTGGCCCGTACAGTCGTCCAGTGTGGCGGTATCCTCATTAAGTCAGGTTAACCAGATTAAATTAAATAACCAACCGTCCGGAGTGTCGGTATCCTTTATTAATCTGATTTTAAATAGTTTATATATCATATTTTAAGAGAGATTAATCTAAAAAGCAATAGTAAAAGAATTACCTTATTACCTCAGCATGGAGAGGTTACCCCCTCATGGATGGATAGAATTACTACTACAAAGCGTAAATAAAACTGAATAAAAGAAGAAAATATGAAGAACTCTTTATTATATATGTATTTACAGAGGATTTGGTACATTGAAACTAAGAAATTCGAAATCTATTTATAGGCAAAAAAAATCTAATTTTTTATTATTATTTTCTTATTTTTGATTTTTTTATTATTATTTTTTAATTTATTTATTATTTTATTATTTTTTTTTTGGATCGCTGAATTTTCGACACGTGGCATGGTGGCTAAAAAAGACGGCTCGTTGAATTTTTGACATGTGGCATGGTGGTTAAATTACCAAAATACCCTCGGTGTCGGGACGCCCAAAGTTACCAAAATACACTTTTTGCCAAATTTCACAGTTTTGCTCCAAATCACCTCCAGAATGTCCTGAAACTTTATTTCGGTGTCGGGATGCCCAAAATTACCAAAATACCCTTTGTGTCGGGACGCCCAAAATTACCAAAAAGGTTGATGTCATTCTTAGCGTATCTATTCATCAATTTAATACGCATAATGACAATATCATTATAAGGTATGAAATGAAAAATGTAGTTATTTTATTAATAAATAATAAAATGTATAATTTGGAATTGCACTCCAAACACCAACTCCATCAAAACTCCCACTTGCTTCCTGCCAATCTGGATGGTACCGTAGTCCCATCTCCTCCACATGTTTATCGAATAACTTAGGAAGTAAGGCCTTTGTAAGCGGGTCTGCTATGTTGTCTTGTCCTTGTGTTGGGATGGATGCCCTAGAGCTATATGTAAAGTAAACGGTTTTATGTATTTTGAAATAAAATGATGCATTATTCATTTATCAAAATGTTTGTTTAATTTTCGCATATTATAAATTATCTTGAATACCCTAGATTACTTATGTACCTTCAGAATTAGTGTATGAGTGTCATACACAAGAGGATTTAAGTCTGAAGTTAGTAATCTTAAATAGTCCATAGAGAGAAAACAAAGCGGGTACTTTGTTTGTGATTTATCTATAGCTGCGGTCCATTCTATATTTATATGGCGACCTTGATCCGGGATCGTCCATGTAGAGACATGAGAATGGAGGAACTGTTGGGGTTGGTGATCAGAGTGCCAATTCCCGTTTGTATTTCCTTGAAAATACTTATATAAAACGTTTTATTATGAATGATACAAGTAGTTTCTGTAATATAATATATCTTTTAATATGGTAAAGACGTAATTGACCTTATGATGATTAGTCATGATACTGTTGCAAAAGCGTCGCAACAGACATTGAGTTGTATCATGACGTTGTCATTCTTAGATAGTTTCTAGTCAAGGTTTACACTACTTGGTCAGTAAAGTAAACCCGTTAAGACCGGTACATGTCGTATATTGGAATATATGATTCCAATGGTTTCTCAATGAACCATGAGTCTTGGAGACTGGTATAGATGTGTAGGTCTTTATAGCGGATAAACACTGAACGACTCACCAATGATTCTTAATGGATGGTACACCAACGTCAATAAGAATCTTCTCGGGTTGAGTAGCATTTGTGATTCTTTGACTTGAGATACCACTGTGGGCACATAAGACATCTTCCACACTTAAATGGCAGTCACGTCACCGATCTGTTTAGATTAGACCTCCGCCTGTTCGTTGGGTGTGGATAGATCCTCAAGTTGTCCTGTGTGTGTCGAGATAGGATCTGTCAGTTCTGTGTACAAAGCATAGGTAGTCCATATATGATTAGCAATCATATAAAAATCATGGGCCTGTGGTACACTTTAGAAATCAGTTCTAAGTATTCTCTTTTTGAGATTGCTAATAGAGACGTCAACGTGATAGTCCCTATAGAGATTTGAAATTTACATCTATATCTATGGGATATATCCAGATACCTGTGACGGATGAATTATACATATGCCATGACCTCGACCTGTATGATTCAGAGAGTTTATCCGTGGTCGTCATAATTTACGGGTGGGTAAATTATGGACACGAAATTGGATTTCGTGACGGATAAGCCTGAATCTAGAGAGTCGAATTTTGGTATCTAAAATATCTAGATATTTTGATTTTGTTTCATTTAATTTTTCTTTTATCAACTAGCATAAGTTCAATATACACAAAATAAACATAAAAAAAGTTAAGAGCAAAGCTTGAAGGGAAAAGGGAAAAGACTTGTAAATCTTGGATTTTTGTAGTCTTTCTTTAAAGCTTTCAACATGAAAATAGTTTCTAACATGCTTGGCATCATTTTGTGTTGCTTTGATGTTCTCTCGTCTCTTATAGTTTGTGTTTATTTGGTTGTGAACTTGAATGAAAGATCTATGCATTTAAGTAAGCTTGAAATGGTTTCAATGGCTTACTTTTGATTCTTTGGAAATCAAGTTGACATTCTAGAGTTGTTGAGCCACTCCTTGGTGACCTAGAATTGTTCTATAGTTATTTCAAATTGGTGAGGCTTATCTGGTGAAGTAATGAATGGATTAAAGTGTTGGATTTTAAAGATTTGGTAAAATTGGTCAATTTGATGAAATTGAAAAATTAGGGTTCATAACCCATTCCAAAATTGGGGATTTTCATATATGTGATGTTTTATGGAGTGTATATAATGCATGTAAATTTTTGGGTTGATTGGATTTGATCTTGGCATGTTTTGAACAAAAGGGACCAAATTTTAATTAATTGAAAATTTTGGGGTGCTCTCGGCATTAGGCTAAAATTTGGGGATTTGTGTGAAATATGATTTTGATGTATTGGATATGTTGAAAAACATGTTAGAAATGATTGAGAATCATCCAAAATTGTATTTGACTTTTTTGGACTAAAATGATCAATTTGCAAAGTTATGGGGCAATTCGGTAATTATCAAGAAATTTTATCTCTTGTGTAATTTTTCAGAATTTGATAATTGGATAATTAAATAAATAAGTTTATTTGATTGATCTGAGAAAAATTTTGAAATCGAAAAATTTTGATTTTCAACTATTCTGCTGCGTTACCGGATTTCCGCCATAAAACCTCTACAAAATGGTATCAGAGCGAGTTTGATTCTGGCCACCCTAATATAATTATGCCTTTTAAATTAAATGTTTAATTTATTCTTTACTTGTTACATGCATATATTTATTTAATTTGATTAAATAAATTAAAAAACATCGTTTGCGGAAAATCCCTAATTAATAAGATTTTATGTGAATTATGTATTTGATGCATATTACATGGTCCGTCTTGTTAATACGGTTTATGAATATTTTTCCGTGACTACATCTAAGACCGTGCCTTTGTTGTGAGGGTGTAGCTGATAGAAATTTATTTATGTCGGATGTATATTAGATACTAGATAAATTCAAGCGAAAGCGGAATCCTGAACGTGCCCAAGCTGTCAGAGTTACACAAGTAGCTTGAGTTTATCATTGACGAGTGTAACCTTGGTACGTCTCATTGTGAATGTGCCCAAGCTGTCACAACAAGAAACGACCAGGACCGAAAACCCAGGAGTCACTATTGAGTGATTGACAATGAGTTGTCTACCTGATGAATATACATAGGCGAGATCGTGGCTCTGTTGTGAGCTAAAACATATTCATGGGATCCACCTTTCACTATTTGTATTTAATTTAATTATTAAATCTTTGTATTCTATTTGGGGATTACAGTATTGCATGATTTAGTGGGAGGGGCATTTTTAGATTAAAAATCCATGATCTAGTTAACGCTTTTGATATTATATGAAACCGCTTTATATCTGCTAACCATTTTTCATTATCTATATGATAGATTTGCGATGGCGGCACCATCTTCTAATCAGTTTGCGCGTATGCTGGATACGAACAAACTCAAAGGCGCTGAGAACTTCGCCGATTGGGACTTGGAATTAAGGATTGTCCTTGATTACGAGAAGTTGGGATATGTTCTTGAGGGTCCGCTGCCCCTTGCTGTGTCTTAGGACGCAACACCGGAGTAACGCCAAGTTTTCCAAGCTTGGAAAGATGATGATTTAAAAGTTAAATCATACATCTTAAGTTCGCTAACATTGGGACTCAAGAAACAATACTATGGCATGTCAGATGCGTATAGTATGATGACGTGATTACGAGAATCATTTGAGAACCAAAAACAAGTTGTTGTTCACAAAGTTGCGATGGAACTGTTCCATGCGCGACTGGACGAGGAGCAAGCTGTGAGCTCGTATGTTCTTCACATGATCGATTTGATCGATCAACTGAGGCAACATAATCTCCCTCTGAATGACATTCTCGGTAGGAGTGTCATTCTTGGTTTGCTCTCAGCTTCATATCGCCAATTCGTGATGTACTTCAACATGGATGAGATTATCTGTACCTACCATGAGCTACATAATATGCTGCTCATGGCGGAAGAGGACTTAAGGAAGGGAGTACCGACTCGCCCTCTGAAACCTACTTCACTTTCTGCTTCTTCCCAGATCTGGTCAAAGGGAAAGAAGACGAAAGCGAAGAAGAATAAGGGTTTCGGTTCTCAACCACAAGGTAAGATAGCAAAGCCCAAGAGAGCTTCTGATGAAAAATGCCATCACTGCAGCAAAGTCGGGCACTTAAAAAGGAACTGTCCTGATTACATTGCCCAGCTAAGGAAGGAGAGAGCATCTACATCAGATACATTTATTTTTCCAGTTATTGATATCTCTTTGGCTTGTGAAGCCGTTACATCCAGGTGGATTTTAGATTCTGCTTGTCCTGTTCACATTTCAATTCATTGCAGGTGTGGAAGGAAAGTAAGAAATTGAAGCCTGGAGAGATGCAATTGTGATTTGGGAGTGGAGACTCTCTGGATGCAGTTGCAGTGGGAGTATGCGAGATCCCTTTGTGGAATGGGACACTTTTGTTATATGACTGCTACTTTGTACCAGAATGTGTAGCTAATATTATATCTCTTTTTGTATTGGATACAGAAGGTTATTGTCTTAATATTAAGAACTGTTCTTTGTATTTATATGATAAACGTAATATTCAGATCCTTTGTAGTCCAAACCAGTATGGTCATTACACATTGCAAACTTCTAAAGATATTTTAAATACTGGAGTTAATAAACGTAGTTTACCTGTTGTTAATAATACTGAACTTTGGCATATGCGGTTAGGTCATATAAGCTTTAAACGCCTTACCCAATTGGTTAGGAATGGTTTGATACCAGATCTCACCATTGAACCCTATCCAACTTGTGAATCGTGTATTCATGGTAAGATGACCAAAACCTCATTTTCAGGTGTTAGACACCGTGCCACTAACTTACTGGAACTCGTACATTCTGACGTATATGGTCCACTAAGTCAAACTGCTCACAGTGGTTATTCGTACTTCATTACCTTTACTGATGATCTATCACGGTACGGTTATGTATGTTTGATGCGACATAAATCGGAAAGCTTTGAAAAGTTCAAAGAGTTCCGAAATGAAGTAGAAAAACAGACTGGTCAATATATTAAATGCCTTCGATCCGATCGAGGCGGTTAATATATGAGCAGTGAGTTCATAGATTATATGAATGAGAATGAGATTCTCGCTCAATATACTCCTCCAGGTACTCTACAGCACAATGGAGTGTCTGAGAGGAGAAATCGGACGTTATTTGATATGGTCCGATTGATGTTGAGTTTTACAAATTAGCCATATTACTTATGGGGCTACTCACTTTTAACAGATGCACATCTTTTGAATAAGATTCCTTCAAAATTTGTTCCTACGACTCCGTATGAGATATGGACCGGTAGGAGACCAAATCTTAGTTATATTAAGGTTTGGGGTTGTCCTGCCTATGTCAGGATGAATCAGCAAGATAAGCTTTCGCCTTGAGGGAAAAAGTTTAGGTTTTTTGGATATCCTTCGAACACGAGGGGATATCTGTTCTATGATACCGAGCATCAAAATATGTTCGTAGCTCGCTTCACAAGATTTCTAGAAGTAGAATTCTTGTCACAAGGTGGTAATCATAGACAGGTTGAACTTGATGAAGTCCAACCTGAAAATGACGAACCAACGGAGGAACCTGAAGTTCAAGTAGATGAAGGACCTTCAACACACACACTCCGTAGGTCACAAAAGGGTATCTAGACCTCTTGAATGCTTGTATTTGATACACGAAAAGAGTCTAGATGTTATCTTAGTTGAAGAGACTGATCCTTTTACCTATAGAGAATCGATGTTGGACATCGACTCCGTGAAATGGCAAAGTGCCATGAAATTCGAGTTAGACTCAATGCATGAGAATCGTGTTTGCGACTTGGTTCCGCTTCCCGAAGAAATTGTTCCTATCGGTTGTAAATGGGTTTACAAGAGAAAACACGGGCCTGATAGTAAGGTTGAAACTTACAAGGCCCGACTGGTAGCAAAAGGTTACACGCAGCGACCTGGCGTCGAATACGATGAAACTTTTTCACCAGTAGACATGCTTAAGTCTATTAGGAATTTGCTTTCTATAGATGCGTATCATGACTACGAGATTTGGCAAATAGATGTCAAAACAGCTTTTCTAAATGGATTTCTTGATGAGGAAATCTATATGGAACAGCCGGAAGGTTTTGCATCCAGTTAAAACTCGGGTATGGTATGTAAGCTTAATAAGTCCATTTATGGACTTAAACAAGCTTCACGAAGTTGGAATCTTCGATTCGACAAGATTATTAGATTGTCTGGTTTTCTCAAGAATTTGGAAGAATTCTGTGTGTATCAGAAGGCCAGTGGGAGAATGGTCGTATTTTTAGTCCTCTATGTTGATGGCATCCTAATAATTGGGAATGATATAGGAATGTTACAAAGCGTCAAAGCATATCTCTGTAAGAATTTCTCCATGAAGGACCTGGGAGAAGCTTCCTATGTTTTAAGGATAAAACTTTATAGAGATAGACAAAGGAAGCTGATTGGGTTATCCCAATCAACGTACATAGATAAGATCTTAGAACGGTATAATTTTGGTAACTATAAGACAGCAAACATACCGTTCAGACATGGGATTCATCTTTCAAAGAATATGAGTCCACAAACAGAAGATGAGAAGGTTAGAATGTCTAACAAACCTTATGCCTCATGTTTTGGTAGCATAATGTATGTCATGTTATGTACTAGACCTGATATCAGTTTCGCTGTTAGCGTAACTAGTAGATATCAGTCCAATCCAGGTAATGACTATTGGATGGCCATTAAACATATCCTGAAGTATCTTAAACGTACTAAGGATAAGTTGATAATTTTTAGAGGAAGTGAACTGCAAGTTAACGGGTATACGGATTTCGACTTCCAATCGGATCCCGATGATAGAAAATCTATATATGGATTCATCTTTACCCTCAATGGAGGTGCAGTTTGCTGAAAAAGTTCCAAACAGGGATCAACAGCAGATTCCACCACAAAGGCGGAATACATTGCAGCTTCTGAAGCTGCAAAGGAAGATGTTTGGATTAGGAACTTTATCACAGAATTAGGAGTTGTCCTAAGTATCAAGAATGTGATTCCATTATACTATGATAATACTGGAGCCATTGCACAAGCAAAGGAACTAAGGGCGTATAAGAAATTGAAGCATGTGGAACGCAAGTACCACATCATTCGAGAGATTATATCGTGAAGTGATATTGTCGTGGGCAAGGTACCGCATGAAGATAATGTAGCAGATTCGCTAACAAAGGCCATACCTCCGAAGTTGTTTGATAAACACGTGGAGTCGATGAGTATTAGATACAATCGATATTGGCACTAGAGCAAGTGGGAGATTTTGTTGGGGTTGGTGCTTATAGCGCCAAGGCATTAAGTTAACACTTGCACCTAAGTCACATAAAGCCTTACCGAAGTCATGTTCTCCTATGGTGTAAGGAACAGTGAAACTGCCAGGCTATTTCAACTTTGGGGGAAGCTTTCTCTGGATGATAGCGTTGTATTCTTCTAATAATGCTACTGTCTCTTAATCTCCCAATCTATGTTTTCGTGAAAGAATGTCTTTCATGAATTTGACATAGCTGGGCATTTGTTCCAAGGCTTCTGCAAATGGAATGTTGATATGCAGTTTTTTGAAGATCTCCATGAATCGAGAAAACTGCTTGTCTAGTTTATTCTTCTGGAGACGTTGTGGAAAAGGTGGAGGTAGAGTTATCATTTCTTAATCTTTTTCCTTTGCTTCTTCCTCCATATGTGGAACTGCTTCGCAACTTTCTTTTGGAACTTCCTCAATAGTTGCCTTGACTCCAACATTTTTATTGATTTCAATACCGCTTTTTAAAATGATGGCATGACATTGCTCCTTCCACATGTTCCTTGGATTTGGTTCTGTGTTGATAGGAAGGTTACTTGGTGGTCTGTAACTCTGAACATTGGCCTGTTGTCCAATTTGATTCTCTAGTGCTTTAATAGAAGCAGATCGGCTTTGAAAAATAGCATCATATGCTGCTTGTTGCTTTTTGAACATCTCTGCAATCCATTCTTTCATTTATGGTCCTTTTTCAAACTCCTGGCTTTTGTTTTGTTGATGAAATCTAGGTGGTGGATTGTTCATTTGCCCTGAATTGTTGCTCCATGAAAAATTATGATGATTCCTCCACCCTGGATTGTAGGTGTTGGAATATAGATTATTCCCTTGTCTGTTGAAATTGTTGACATAATTCACCGTTTCTTCAAGTTGGTTTGACTCTGGTGCTCCTCCATATGGTGAACGTGTGGCTCTGGCGATGTTTACAACTTGCGTGCTAAGTGTTTCCAGGCTTTTGCACATTTGCTCCAACTTAGTATTCACTGATGAGTTAGCTCCAACTTAATAAATTCCTGCAATTTATTGAATCATGCTCATTTCTGTTGGCCACAATGAATTGTTGTTAGCCATTTCTTCGATTAAGTCTCAGGCTTGATCTTCTCCTTTTGCCATCAAAGCTCCTCCAGCAGCAGCATCAATTGTGGTTCTCATCATTCCAGAAAGTCCATTATAGAAAGTCTGGACTTGAAGCCATTTTGGAATCTCATGGTGAGGACATTTCCGGAGCAAATCTTTGTACCTTTCCCAAGTTTCGTAAAGAGTTTCTGAATCAAGTTGTACAAAGGATGTGATGTCATTTCTCAGTTTTGTTGTTCTGGATGGTGGAAAGTACTTTGCAAGGAATTTGGCGGCTAGAGTGTTCCAAGTTGTGATGGAACCTGCTTGTAGTGAATGTAGCCAAGCTTTGGCTCTGTCTTTCAACAAATATGGAAAAACTCAAAGTCTCATTGCTTCTTCTGATTCTCGGTTGTAGTTGAAAGTACCACAAACTTCCAGGAAGTTGTTGTTATGGGAATTAGGATCTTCAGTTGCATTCCCCCCGAACTGAACTGAGTGCTGAATCATCTGAATGCATGTTTTGATGTCACATGCGTTTTCTGGTAAATGAGGAAGTACAATACAGGAAATGAGGCCGTCTACCACATGAATGGTTCTGTCACGAATGGGAATTGGTGGTGCAAATTCTAACGGTTCAGGTTCCATGTTAACAATTGCTTCTTGCCCTTCTCGCCTTTCCCTTCTCAACTGTTTGATGGTTCTTTCAATCTCTGGGTCAAGCGGTCGGAGTTCAAAGCTTTTGGTTCGTTTCATGTAGTGTTTGAGAACCTGAAACACCAGAAATTAAAAACAATAAGTAAAAAGAAATTAGATACAAGTAAAGTATCCAACCCCAAAACTAATAGTGAAAGATAAATAAGTCCCCGACAACGGCGCCAAAAATTTGACCGGCGTAATCACACGCGTATAACGCAAGCGCACGTATCGTTCAAGTAGTATAAAAGTATCGATCCCATGAGGACTTAAAACCTTTTGCTATCAATTTATGAAGTTAAATTTTTACAAGTATCTAATGGATTGATTGTTTGATTGGGTGGTGACTTTAAAACCTAAAACAAGTAAATAAAATTGTTTGAAAGTAGATTGAAGAAAATTCAAATTTATAAAACTATTCAGGGTTGTGAATCCTTCCAATATCTTTTTAAAAGATGAAGTGGTTATTTTACGTTTGTGTAATATATTAGTTTTTTAACATGGAACACGAAATTATGTAAAAGCCTCTTCCGATGGTCAAATAAAAATACCCAGTATAACCCAATTAATCATATTCCTATGTTAACTAAGTTATCTGAATTCATTAAGATTAAGTTCCAATTATGGCTACCCCCGCCCGACAGGTATATTCCTATCCTGTAAGGAAATCTATTAAAGGGTTATCTATCCTCAAGGAAGATCGTGGGCTATTGAGTCTAAGGTCCTTAACCTAAAATCTATTTTCCATGTTCATTAAAGTTTACCAGTTCAATTTTATTAATGACCAGTTAATAAAAAGTATTAGGATTAAGGCTCAATAAATAAATCTTTATATTACCCAAACTGTAATTTTACCCCTTATAAACCGGTGATATTAGATTTCATCACAACCCCAGATAACTCGCTTAGTTACGACACATATTTAAGGGTAGTAAAAACTTAAATAAAAGAAAAGACATAAAGTAAATGCTGGAAATTAAATTACTGGAAATTAAATTACTGGAATTAAATTACTGGAAAGTAAATTACTGGAAAGTAAATGCTGAAAGTAAATAAAGTAAAAGTACAATAAAGAAAATGTTGAGGTAAATGATCCACTTTTATTACTACTATTTTAGATATCTCCCTTAATATAATTTATTAACTTTGCGTGATAATTACCAACCAGCCATATAGGCAGTATCCTGATTAAGTCAAATTAATAATTAATTACCAACCAACCAACCGGGCGGTATTCATGCTTAGTCAGGTTAAAACCAATTTATAATTAATTACCAACCGACCAATATGGCGGTATCCTCGTTAAGTCAGATTTTAAATAGTTATTATATTATAATTAGGGGAGATTAATTTAAATAGAAATAATAAAAGCTTTACCTTTTACCCCAGCAAGGGGGAGTTACCTCCTCATTGCTTGAAAAGTAAAAACTGAAAAAGTAAAGAAAGGAAAGTATTGTGCATAAAAATAAATTGCGGTTGTTAAGCTCCTCCTATTTGCTGGCCTCATTTGAGCTGGGGGAATTTCCTCCGTTGGGCGGTTGTTAAGTTTAAAAAGGAAAATAACACGGTCTGCATTCTTGCTCGCATTGCCTTAGCTGCCACTGTGTATTACATTTGGTTTGAAAGGAATCGTAGAGTGTTTAAACAGAGCTTTTGCTCAGAGGACCATGTCACAAGGGAAATATGTGATGTTATCAGATGTAGATTGTCCTGGCTGAGTAATTGTTGTATCTTTCCTACTGAGGTAAATTACCTTTGGGGCCTGTAAGCTGTTTGCTGCTGTTGGCTGCAATTTTAGCTGTCTTCCGTGGGGTGTCCTTTTGCAGCTCTTTGTTGTGGTTTCTTGCAGTGGGCGATGAGGGACTAAAGGTCTTCTGGCAGAGTTTGTGTTGGGTGTCTGCAATAGGCGATGTGGGACTAAGCCATTGTTTTGCTTGGCTTCTGCATGTGGGGGACTAAGCTTTGTTTTCCGGCCTTGTTTTGGCATTCTGAATCTTTGTTTCTTTGGGTGCTTTAAGCGCCATCCTGGGGGATGCCCCTTGTACATTTGTACATATTTTCTCTTTTGGAATATAATCGTAATCTTTTCCAAAAAAAAAATTACGGAAAGTAAAAACTGAAAAGTAAAGAAAAGAAAGTGCGAAAGCGGAAATTGATTACTAAAAATTGTAAATAAACAAACAAGATACAATCTTCTTAGTTATTCTTAAGGAATTTCAAAGAAGAAAGTATGAATTTACAAATGAAATGGCTTGGTATTTATAGGCAAAATTTTTCCTCCATCAAATCATCCACCAAATCCATTATTAATTGCTCCACTAATTGCTCCAACAAATCCATTATTAATTGCTATCATGTTTGGTGGGAGCTTGACTATTTTTATTTATTTATTTATTTTGCTTTGAAAATGACTTTAATAATTACACATAACATACTTACGGATGTTTCATCAATTTTGGTCATGAAATCTTCCGAATTCGAATTTTTTTTGTTTTTCAGAGTTGTAGATCTTTGAGTCTTCTTTAATCTGAAACTTGAATCAGCTTAATCCGATATCGGAATAAAAAGTTATGCCTACAATATGACAGTTGCACTAAATTGAAATTTCTGAAACTGCACTTCGTTAGAACGCCCTTTCAAGTTTCCAATCTCCAAAATTAATATGTCAAGTCCAATTTTTGCTCTTATTTGACCCACATTTCATCCTAAATGATTTTATTGAGTCCCAATATTATTTTATCTACAAAATAAACTAAAACACATCAAAACGTTCATCAAACATGAGAAACTAAACAAAATATTAAGTAAAATGAGTGGTAAATATTGATATATTTTTCACTCATCACACCCCAAAAGCTAACATTTTGCTAGTCCTCAAGCAAAACAACAAAATAAAATACAAGAAACAATTAAAATTAAACTAATGAAATATACTCGTAGAGCACTAGGGTAATATTTATAAATAATACTGATTTTTTATAAGTCGTTTAAAGGTTAAACGCAAAATACATGTGAAGGGACCTAATAGTCATTTCCTAATTTTTTTGTATTTGTATTTAATGATAGATTTTATCAAATACACATTAATTAATTGTCAAATTGAGATATTTGACTAATATCATAAATATATATGTATTTGATATTTAATGTAAATATAATATATATATATATATATATATATATATAATATATTTATATTTAAATAATTATTTAATTTTTAAATGATTAAATTAATTAAAATATAAATATCTTAAATTTTTGATATTTTATTTAATGACTTTAGTTTCTTTATTTGACTTTAAGAAATTCATTAAATGGTTTGATGATTACTTATGCAAGTTGTTAAAAGCAAAATTAAATGAAACAAAATCAAAATATCTAGATATTTTAGATACCAAAATTCGGCCAAGCTAAAGGGTGAAGGTATAAATTATTTTTTTTCATTTTAGGGCTTCATAAGTTCAATATACACAAAATAAGCATAAAAGAAGTTGAGAGCAAAGCTTGAAGGAAAAAAGGAAAAGGCTTGTTAATCTTGGATTTTTGAAAGTTTTTCTTTAAAGCTTTCAATATGAAAATAGTTTCTAACATGCTTGGCATCATTTTGTGTTGCTTTGATGTTCTCTCTTCTCTTATAGTTTGTGTATATTTGGTTGTGAACTTGAATGAAAGATCTATGCATGTAAGTAAGCTTGAAATGGTTTCAATGGCTTACTTTTGATTCTTTGGAAATCAAGTTGCCATTCTAGAGTTGTTGAGCCACTCTTTGGTGACCTAGAATTGTTCTAGAGTTATTTCAAAGTGGTGAGACTTGTTTGGTGAAGTAATGAATGGATTAAAGTGTTGGATTTTAAAGATTTGGTAAAATGGTCAATGTGATAAAATTGAAAAATTAGGGTTCATAACCCATTCCAAAATTGGGGCTTTTCATATATGTGATGTGTTATGGAGTGTATATGATGCATGCAAATTTTTGGGTTGATTGGAATTGATCTTGGCATGTTTTGAACAAAAGGGACCAAATTGTAATTAATTGAAAATTTTGGGGTGCTCTCGGCATTAGGCTAAAATTTGGGGATTTGTGTGAAATCTGATTTTGATGTATTGGATATGTTGAAAAACATTTTAGAAATGATTTAGAATCATCCAAAATTGTATTTGACTTTTTTAGACTAAAATGATCAATTTACAAAGTTATGGGGCAATTCGATAATTATCAAGAAATTTGATCTCTTGTATAATTTTTCAGAATTTGATAATTGGATAATTTAATAAATAAGTTTATTTGATTGATCTGAGAAAAATTTTGAAATCGGAAAATTTTGATTTTCCACTATTCCGCTACGTTACCGAATTTCCGCCATAAAACCTCTACAAAATGGTATCAGAGCGAGTCTGATTCTGGCCACCCTAATATAATTATGTCTTTTAAATTAAATGTGTAATTTATTCTTTACTTGTTACATGCATGTATTTATTTAATTTGATTAAATAAATTAAAAAGCATCTTTTGCGGAAAATCAATAATTAATAAGGTTTTATGTGAATTATGTATTTGATGCATATTACATGGTCCGTCTTGTCAATACAGTTTATGAATATTTTTCCGTGACTACATCCGAGACCGTGCCTTTGTTGTGAGGGTGTAGCCGATAGAAATTTATTTATGCCGGATGTATATTAGATACTAGATAAATTCAAGCGAAAGCGGAATCCTGAACGTGCCCAAGCTGTCAGAGTTACACAAGTAGCTTGAGTTTATCATTGACGAGTTTAACCTTGGTACGTCTCCTTGTGAACGTGCCCAAGCTGTCACAATGAGAAACGACCAGGACCGGAAACCCATGAGTCACTATTGAGTGATTGACAATGAGTTGTCTACCTTATTAATATACGTAGGCGAGACCGTGCATCTGTTGTGAGCTAAAATATATTCATGGGATCCACCTTTCACTATTTGTATTTAATTTAATTATTAAATCTTTGTATTCTATTTGGGGATTACAGTATTGCATGATTTAGTGGGAGGGGCATTTTTAGATTAAAAATCCATGATCTAGTTAACGCTTTTGATATTATATGAAACTGCTTTATATCTGCTAACCATTTTTCGTTATCTATATGATAGATTTGCGATGGCGGCACCATATTCTAATCAGTTTGCGCGTATGCTGGATACGAACAAACTCAAAGGCGCTGAGAACTTCGCTGATTGGGACTTGGAATTAAGGATTGTCCTTGATTACGAGAAGTTGGGATATGTTCCTGAGGGTCCGCTGCCCCCTGTGTGTCTTAGGACGCAACACCGGAGTAACGCCAAGTTTTCCAAGCTTTGAAAAATGATGATTTAAAATTTAAATCATACATCTTAAGTTCGCTAACATTGGGACTCAAGAAACCGTACTATGGCATGTCAGATGCGTATAGTATGATGACGCGATTATGAGAATCATTTGAGAAACAAGAACAAATTGTTGTTCATAAAGTTGCGATGGAACTGTTCTATGCGCGACTGGACGAAGGGCAAGTTGTGAGCTCGCATGTTCTTCACGTGATCGATTTGATCGATCAACTGAGGCAACATAATCTCTCTCTGAATGACATTCTCGGTAGAAATGTCATTCTTGGTTCGCTCTCAGCTTCATATCGCCAATTCGTGATGTACTTCAACATGGATGGGATTATCTATACCTACCATGAGCTGCATAAGATATTGCTCAGGGTGGAAGAGGACTTAAGGAATAGAGTACTGACTCGCCCTCTGAAACCTACTTCACTTTCTGCTTCTTCCCAGATCTGGTCAAAGGGAAAGAAAACGAAAGCGAAGAAAAAGAAGGGTTTCGATTCTCAACTGCAAGGTAAGATAGCAAAACCCAATAGAGCTTCTGATGACAAATGACATCACTGCAGCAAAGTCGGGCACTGGAAAAGGAACTATTCTGACTACATTGCCCAGCTAAGGAAGAAGAGAGCATCTATGTTGTGATATTTTTATATCGTACCGCAAGTGTACGGTGTCAAGTTTTAGTATAAATCAGTGAAAGAGTGTCGAACCCACAGGGATTGCGTTAACTCGCACTAAGTACTACAATTGATAATCCTAACTTTATTTAGAAAATAAATGATAAAGATTTTAATAATTAAATAAAATATACAAATATTTAGATAGGAGGAACTAATACGATAGAGATTCTGGATCCTGATTTCACCTAGCTGTCTCCTATGTATTTTTCATGCCAATTATCTTTGTTCAGTTATATTATTTATAAGTCAAGATCCTAAAATATTCACTCCCTCTCTCGAGTGCCGAGTGAAAATATATCAACTATAGACTTCGATATCTCTATAAAAATCCAATAGTTAACAACTCATTACGATTTGTGATTCTATGTTAACGACTTCAAAGGACTACAGATTCTCTCGAACTCTATAAAATCCTAGGTCATATTCTCTAGATCTATTCAAAATCCCCTCTCTCGAGTGATAGATTCTAAACATTCATCATCTCAAATTGTGGCCAACAATCAAGAAGCATTAAACTCAAAAGAATATAAATAAATCAATAAAACTTCATAACAAAATTGATAAATAAAATACAAGGTTGAGCATAGATTACAATCGTTCTCCAAAATTTAGGAGTAAATTCATGACAAAAGATAAAACAATAAATAATCAAGCCACAAATTTAATGGAAATCATTAGAGTTTTAAGAAAGAAATAAGAAGATAAAACCCGAATTGAATCTCTTCCTCTCCGGATATTACAAGCCTTAATCTCATCTTGTCGCTCTTCAATCCTCTCCTTGGATCTCTAAAAATATGTGTTTCGTGTTTTGCGCAGTGTATTAGCCTCCGTATTAGCCTCCTTTGAGTGTTGGATGGACTGTTATATTTATACTGGGGGCTGGGAGTCTTTGGGTAGCATTAGGATTATTAAAAACCCTAAAATTAATTTCCTGATACGCGTGAAACTTCCCTGCGCAGCGCCGCGGTGCTAAACTGTCTGGACTTTGTATGTAATAGGGGCGCCGCGGCGCATTACTTTTGTTTTAATTTTGTGCGCCGTGGCGCCTATTTTTTCTTCATTAACTCGCGCCTTGGCGCACTGCTGTGACAATTTCAATGGCGCCAAGGCGCCATACTGTCTGGAGAATGTATGGAAAATGGGCGCCTTGGCGCCTTGTTGTGAGACTTTAATGGGGCGCCATGGCGCCTAAGCTCCTGTACTTGTCCTGTGTCTCGAAACTTCCCAAAACACGTGCAATTATTCACCGATCCATATTTTAATGCTCCAACGAATAAAAACATAAAATAAACTATAAATGATATTAAATATCTCGAATTATAACAAAATAATAAGCTAAAGATATTGGAATAAGTGGGGTATAAACCACACTTATCAATCTACATCAGGTACATTTATTTTTCCAGTTATTGATATCTCTTTGGCTTGTGAAGCCGTTACATCCAGCTGCATTCTAGATTATGCTTGTCCTGTTCACATTTTCAATTCATTGCAGGTGTTGAAGGAAAGTAAGAAACTGAAGCCTGGAGAGATGCAATTGCGATTTGGGAGTGGAGACTCTCTGGATGTAGTTGCAGTGGGAGTATGCGAGATCCCTTTGTGGAATTGGACACTTTTGTTATATGACTACTACTTTGTACCAGAATATGTAGCTAATATTATATCTCTTTTTGTATTGGATACAGAAGGTTATCGTATTAATATTAAGAATTGTTCTTTGTATTTATATGATAAACGTAATATTCAGATCCTTTGTTGTCCAAACCAGCAAGGTCATTACACATTGCAAACTTCTAAAGATATTTTAAATACTGGAGTTAATAAACGTAGTTTACCTGTTGTTAATAATACTGAACTTTAGCATATGCGGCTAGGTCATATAGGCGTTAAACGCCTTACCCAATTGGTCAGGAATGGTTTGATACCAGATCTCACCATTGAACCCTATCCAACTTGTAAATCGTGTATTCATGGTAAGATGACCAAAACCTCATTTTCAGGTGTTAGACACCGTGCCACTAACTTACTGGAACTCGTACATTCTGATGTATGTGGTCCACTAAGTCAAACTGCTCACAGTGGTTATTCGTACTTCGTTACCTTTACCGATGATCTATCATGGTACGGTTATGTCTATTTGATGCGACATAAATCGGAAAGCTTTGAAAAGTTCAAAGAGTTCCAAAATGAAGTAGAAAAACAGACTAGTCAATATATTAAATGCCTTCGATCCGATCGAGGCGGTAAATATATGAGCAGTGAGTTCATAGATTATATGAATGAGAATGGGATTCTCGCTCAATATACTCCTCCAGGTAATCCACATCACAATGGAGTGTCTGAGAGGAGAAATCAGACTTTAATGGATATGGTTCGATTGATGTTGAGTTTTACAAATTAGCCATATTACTTATGGGGCTACTCTCTTTTAACAGCTGCACATCTTTTGAATAAGATTCCTTCAAAAGTTGTTCCTACGACTCCGTATGAGATATGGAAGTTGGTGGTGCAACATTCAAAGGTTCAGGTTCCATGTTAATGATTGCTTCTTGGCCTTCTCGCCTTTCCCTTCTCAACTGTCTGATGGTTCTTTCAATTTCTGGGTCAAGCGGTCGAAGTTCAAAGCTTCTGGTTCGTCTCATGAAGTTTCTGAGAACCTGAAACACAAGAAAACAAAAACAATAAGTAAAAAGAAAATTAGATACAAGTAAAGGTATCTAACCTTAAAACTAATAGTGAAAGATAAATAAGTCCCCGACAACGGCTCCAAAAACTTGACCGGCGTAAACACACACGTATAACGCAAGCGCACGTATCGTTCAAGTAGTATAAAAATATCGATCCCACGAGGACTTAATTCCTACTGTTGTTATTAATTATTGAATCTATTTATTTACAAATATCTAATTAAATGGAGAAGAGAATGATTGTTTGATTGGTTGAATGTGGTTTTCCTTAATTAAAATAAACAAAAGAAAATACTAAGGAAAATAACAAAAGACTCAAAGATCTAGGGTTGTGAATCTTTCTAATATCTTTTAAAAGATGAAGTGATTATTTTATGTTTGTGTAATAAATTGGTTTACTAACCTGGAACAAGAAATTATGTAAATGCCTCTGTCGATGGTCAGACGCAAATACCCAGTTTAACCCAATTGAACCATATGTCTATGTCAACCAAATTATCTGGATTCATTAAGTTTAAGTTCCAATTATGGCTACCCCCGCCCGACAGGTATATGTCTATCCTGTAAGGAAATCAATTAAAGGGTTATCTATCCTCAAGGAAGATCGTGGGCTATTAAGTCTAAGGCTGAAACCTAAAATTCCTTTCTCAAGTTTACTTTAGATTTACCACATCAATCTTATTGGTGATCAGACAACAAGACGCATTAAGCTTAAGACTTAATAAGTAAACCTTTAAATTACCGAAACTATAAAATAACCCCTTATAAACCGGTGATATTGGATTTCATCACAACCCCAGATAACTAACTTAATTACGACACATATTTACGGGTAGTAAAAACATAAATAAAATAAAAGACATAAAGTAAAATGCTGAAAAGTAAATTGCTGAAAAGTAAATGACGGAAAGTAAATGCTGAAATTAAATACTGAAAATTAAATGCTGAAAAGTAAATGCTGAAAGTAAATTACTGAAAAATAAATGCTGAAAGTAAATTGCTGAAAGTAAATTGCTGAAAAGTAAATGCTGAAAGTAAATTACTGAAAAGTAAATGCTGAAAGTAAATTGCTGAAAAGTAAATGCTGAAAGTAAATTGCTGAAAAGTAAATAAAGTAAAAGTACAATAAAAGAAAATTCTGAGGTAAAAGTTTTACCTTTTACCCCAGCAAAGAAAATTCTCCCTTAATATAATATATTAACTTTGCATGATAATTACCAACCAGCCATATAGGCGGTATCCAGATTAAGTCAAATTAATAATTAATTACCAACCGACCAATCAGGCGGTATCCAGTTTAGTCAGGTTAAAACCAATTTAAATAATTACCAACCGACCAATATGGCGGTATCCTTGTTAAGTCAGGTTTTAACTAGTTTATATATTATAATTAAGGGAGATTAATCTAAATATTAGTAATAAAAGTTTTACCTTTTACCCCAACAAAGGGGAGTTACCTCCTCATTACTGAAAAGTAAAAAGTGATAATTAAAGAAAGAAAAGTATTGTGCGTAAAAGTAAATTGCGGAAAGTAAAAACAGAAAAGTAAAGA
Organism: Zanthoxylum bungeanum; assembly: GCA_019454045.1. Classification (NCBI taxonomy): domain Eukaryota; kingdom Viridiplantae; phylum Streptophyta; class Magnoliopsida; order Sapindales; family Rutaceae; genus Zanthoxylum; species Zanthoxylum bungeanum. The sequence continues at coordinate 57,973 of SKCR01044460.1, read as the reverse complement.
AAAGAAAGTGCGAAAGCGGAAATTAATTACTGAAAGCTGTAAATAAACAAATAAGATACAATCTTCTTAGTATTCTTAAGGAATTCCTTAGAAGAAAGTATGAATTTACAAATGAAATGGCTTGGTATTTATAGGTAAAATTTTACCTCCATCAAATCATCCACCAAATCCGTTATTAATTGCTCCACTAATTGCTCCACTAATTACTCCACCAAATCCATTATATTGCTCCACTAATTGCTTATCATGTTTGGTGGTGATTTGATAATTTTTATTATTTATTTATTAATTTATTTTTTTCTTTGAAAATGACTTTAATAATTACACACAACACACTTCTGGATGGTTCATCAATATCAGGCATGACATATTCAGAATTCGAAATTATTTTGTGTTTCAAAGTTGTAGATCTTTGAGTCTTCTTTAATCTGGAACTTGAATCAGCTAAATCCGATATCGGAGTAAAAAGTTATGCCCAAAATACGACAGATGCGTAAAATTGGAATTTCCAAAACTGCACTTCGTTAAAACGCCCTTTCAAGTTTCCAATCTCCAAAATTAATATGTCAATTCCAATTTTTACCCTTATTTGACCCAAATTTCATCCTAAATGATTTCATTGTGTCCCAATATTATTTTATCTGCAAAATAAACTAGAACACATCAAAACGTTCATCAAATCCGAGAAACTAAACAAAATATTAAGTAAAATGGGCGGTAAATATTCATATATTTTCCGCTCATCACACCCCCAAACCTAAAATTTTGCTAGTCCTCGAGAAAAAAAAAAACAAAATAAAATATAAGAAACAATTAAAATTAAACTAATCCACTTTCGTAGGGATCACGGTTACATTTAGCATATGCAACAAGCCTTTAAACCCCTAAGTGTCCTTAGTGGACGAGTTATAGTCTCGTGAGGGCTTACAGCAACGATACCCACAAACGTTTTACAAAAGTAAAAAGATAATAAAACTAATGCACACAAAAGCAAAAAGACAAGAAAAAATAGAATAAAAAAGGTAGTGACTAATCAGGTGAAACTTCTACTCCAAGTTACTAGTTGTTTTCTTTCTTTCTAAATTACTAAATAAGTAAATTCTCCGATTATATTTACCATTCTCCATATACACAGCCAACAAAATATTAAACAACTCATTTTTTTCCCCACAACAGTCATAAGTGCAGTTGATAAGAGAGTAATATTTTTGTCCTAAAGTTTTATCGGAATTCACACCTTTTTGTAGCAATGGAATAATTTTTCTCATTTTTTTGATTTTTTCTTTGATTTTTTGATTTTTTTTTATTTATATACAATATCTTCCATCTATGTAGCGAGTGTTGGGTCGGTGACTCCCAAACCAGTTGGCTTTAGGGCACCAGGTGTTAAGACACCCCTACGGACTTAATTACTAAGACTTCAGATATATATATTTTTGCAGCATCTTTGATCCATGTAGCGAGCTTTGGGCCAGTGACTCCCAAACCAGTTGGTTTTAGGGCACTAGGTGTTAAAACACCCTTACAGACTTAATAACTCGGATGTCAGATGTTTTTTTTTCTTTTACTCCATCACTTTTTGAGATGCTTCCTCCAATTAAACTAGAGCACTGAATATTACAAACTTTTCAATTTTAGCTCATGTCCGTATGTTACAATGCATGTTGATAATATCTGCTAACTGAGCATATGAAGATCCATTTTAGTCAGTTTTATGGAGAATTTACAAATTAAATAATTTAAAATGAAATAAACAAAAACTAACTTGTTTCAAAAATGGTTTGAGATACGTCTCAGGAGTGGAAATTCCTTACACAGCTATCTCCTACCAATTTCACCTTTTTAGTCAAAATAAAAACACAAAAACACAAAATATTTTTATAATTTTTGAAAATTTTTCAATTTTTTTTTTTATATTTTTCGAAAAATTTCGGCCTAAAAATAAAAACAACACACAACTAAAAACAATATATTAATCAACTAATTTCCTCCCCCAAACCTAAATGAGACATTGTCCCCAATGTCTTAAACAGTAGAAGAAGAGTTTAGAAGATAATACCTGGTTAGCTGAAATTCTACAGGAAATTAAAGGTTAAGATCCAGATTAATCCGACGCCTCTTACCACGATCGTCTTCGGACCAATTTATCTTTGAAAGAATAGGGTCAATTTGTGGTTCATAGGCTAAGATTTGGTCAATTAGATCCAGAGCAGTTCTGGCAGTGAAGATGAGTTCTTTTAAAGGTTTTGACATGAACCCATTTCTCCGGGCATCATCAAGAAACACACAAAGAAAATCATAAAATCCATCAACGTTAAACAGGCCAATTGGTTTCTGGTGTATGTTCAAGTTCGCCCAAGATAGCACTATAAAAGTTTCCTCCAATGTGCCCAAGCCACCTGGCAAAGCAATAAAAGCATCAGCGCGGTTAATCATTTCTACCAATCGTTCAGGCATACCTTGCACGATCAGTTCCTCTCCGTTTAATGGTCCAATAAGATTTGCCTCTGCCAAGGATTTTGGGATGATTCCCAAAACGTGACTGCCTCCTTCCTGTACGACCTTTGAAATGATCCCCACTAGTCCAAGATTGCCTCCGCTATATACTAAGTGTATATTCCTTGCAGCTAAGACTCGACCGACTTCTTGTGCTGCTTCTGCGTATTGTGGCTTAACACCAACACTAGTACCGCAAAACACACATATGTTTTCAACTCGTCTTCTTGAAGTGGCTTCCATGTTTTACTCTGGATGTCTTCAAAAGTGCAATGATGAGTTGAATTTATAACACCTGAAAAGGGTGAGTAAAATAATAGCACTAGTACCTGCCAAATGACAATTATTAGTTAATAGTAAAATAAATCATGATAGTCAAAAAGGTCTGGATCCTATCGGAGAAAATAAAAGAAAACAACAAAACAAATTACAATTATTAGGAAAAGACAAAGAGATATAATATTTACAAGAAAAGTAGCGGCTTGATTGACGTCTATGCGTCAGGGACAAGCTTCCCATCCAATTTTCTTATAAATTGGCAAATAAGGTCTTTTTGAGTCAGATTCCCGAGACTTAACTGTTGTCTTTCTTTTTGAAATTGTGTATGTAATTTACGAATGGCTATATGAACATATCCACTAGGATGCATCTCAAGAGTCGACGATATATTATCTACAGACTCCTTACTCAAGCTATCCTTAATGAATTTAATTTTATCTTCGCGATTATCAGACACAATTACTAAAGAACGACAACAAGTATTGCAATTCCAGCGTGCACATTTGTAACAAACACTTATTTGCTTAGCTCTACGTTTCTTTGCATAGGTGCTTCTTCCAAAACCAGACAGATGTGAAATAAAAGAGTCAGAAGACTCACCTGCCAATCGGACCCGTGCTTCAATTACCCAACGAATATCTTTAGGAACATCATGGATCGTTAGTAATCTCATCCGTTCTAAGCGAGCTTTGTAGACTTTCATCAGAGAGTTTTGAGGGAGATAAGGAAATTACTTGTGAAGTTTTATGAGAACTTCTTCCATCATGAAATGACTTTACCTGCAAAAATTAAACACACAAAAATAAAACACACCAGATCACAATATATACACAAATTGCATGGGTTGCCTCTCTGCGAGCGCTAAGTTTAAAGTCGTCAGCTAGACGTGACTTCTCGAACGTTAGGCTGGATCTGAAAGTGTAACACTTTCTTTTTATCGCTCAAATGATTCTCCCCAGTAGTGCTTGACACGCTTATTTTTAACCTTGAATGTTTTGTTGGAGTCAGGATCTTGTATCTCAACGGCTCTATCTGGTAAAACTTTAGTGATCACAAATGGACCTGACCACCGTGATTTTGGCTTCCATGGGAAGAATTTCACCCTTGATTTGTTTAACAGTACCTTCTGCCCTGGTTCTAGTTGTATGCGTACTAACTTCTCATCATGTCTCTTTTTGGCCTTTTCTTTGTACAATTTGGCATCCTCAAAAGGCTGATTGTGAAATTCATCCAATTCGTTCTTGTGGAACTTTTTCTCTTCTGTTGTTTGTAGTGCAAGAATTGGCTTTTTTAGTGCAAAAGACACTTTATCTTCAGGCTCCACAGACAATTGACATGTTTTAAGTTTGTCAGTAGAACTTTGCATTGCATTGGAGTTATGAATGGTACTGTGTATCACATCAAGTCTGAAACATTCCTCATTCTTTTCATCATCTGGGAAATTCATGGCCTTGAAAACATTGAATGTTACCTCTTGGTAATGTACCCTCATGGTTAATTCTCATTTTTGTACATCAATAATGGTTCGGCCTGTAGCTAAGAATGGTCTCCCGAGGATGATTGGCACGTCTGCGTCTTTCTCCATATCAAAGACAATAAAATCTGCTGGGAAAATGAATTTGTCAACCTTGACCAGCACATCCTCAACTACGCCTCTTGGAAATACGAGCGTTCTATCAGCAAGTTGTAGAGAGACTGAAGTGGGCATTGTTTCTCCAATCTGCAGTTTCCTGAAAATAGAAAAAGGCATCAAGTTAACACTTGCACCTAAATCACATAAAGCCTTACCAAAGTTATGTTCTCATATGATGCATGGAATGGTGAAACTGCCATGATCTTTCAACTTCAGGGGAAGTTTCCTCTGAATGATGGCGCTGCATTCTTCTGTCAATGCTAGTGTCTCGTTATCTCCCAATCTCCGTTTTCGTGAAAGAATGTCTTTCATGAATTTTACATAGCTGGGCATTTGTTCCAAGGCTTCTGTAAATGGAATTTTGATGTGCAACTTTTTGAACACCTCCAGGAAACGAGCAAACTGCTTGTCCAGTTTGTTTTTCTGAAGACGCTGAGGAAAAGGTGGAGGTGGAGTGATCTGTTTTTTTTTCCTTCGCTTCTTTTTCCTCCATCTATTGCTTTATTTCTTTTGGAACTTCCTCAGCAGTTGTTTTGGCTCCAACATCTTTGTTGATTTCAGTACCGCTTTTTAACATGATAGCATGACATTGCTCATTCCCTCGATTCCTTGGATTGGGTTCTGTGTTGCTGGGAAGATTACCTGGCGGTCTGTAACTTTGAGCATTGGCCAGTTGTCCGATTTGATTCTCCAGTGCTTTGATGGAGGCAGATTGGCTATGAAAGATAGCATCATATGCTGCTTGTTGCTTTTTGAACATCTCTGCAATTCATTCTTTCATTTCTGGTTTTTTTTCATGTTCCTGGCCTTTGTTCTGTTGTTGAAATCCTGGTGGTGGATAGTTCTGCTATTGTCATGAATTGTTGCTCCATGAAATATTGACATGATTCCTCCACCCTGGTTTGTAGGTGTTGGAATATGGATTGTTCCCATGTGTGTTGAAATTGTTGATAAAATTCACCGTCTCTTCAAATTGGTTTGGTTCTGGTGCTCCTCCATATGGTGAACTTGTGGATCCAGTGCTGAGAGTCTCCATGAATTTGCATATCTGATCCAGCTTGGCGTTAACTGTTGTATTGGCTCCACTTTCATAAATTCCTGCAATTCTTTAGATCATGCTCCTTTCTGTTGGCCACAAGGAATTGTTGTTGGCCATTTCTTTGATTAGGTCCCATGCTTGATCTTCTCCTTTTGCCATTAAAGCTCCTCCAGCAGCAGCATCGATTGTGGTTCTCATAAGTCCAAAAAGTCCATTATAGAAGGTTTGGACTTGAAGTCATTTTGGAATCTCATTGTGAGGATATTTTCGGAGAAAATCTTTGTACCTTTCCCAAGCTTCGTAGAGAGTTTCTGAGTCTTGTTGTACAAAGGATGTGATATCGTTCCTTAGCTTTCCAGTTCTGGCTGGTGGAAAGTACTTTGCAAGAAATTTGGTGGCTAAAGTGTTCCAAGTTTTGATGGAACCTGCTGGTAGTGAATGTAGCCAAGCTTTAGCTCTGTCCTTCAAGGAGTATGGGAAAATACGCAGTCTCATTGCTTCTTCAGCTTCTCGGTTGTAATTGAAAGTGCCGCAAACTTCCAGGAAGTTGCTGATGTGGGCATTAGGATCTTCAGTTGCATTCCCCCCAAATTGAACTAACTGCTGAATCATCTGAATGCATGTTTTGATGTCACCTGCATTTGCTGGTAAGGGAGGAAGTACAATACATGAAATGAGTCTGTCAACCACCGGAATGGTTCTGTCTCGAATGGGAATTGGTGGTGCAACCATGTTAATGATTGCTTCTTGGCTTTCTCGCCTTTCCCTTCTCAACTGTCTGATGGTTCTTTCAATTTCTAGGTCAAGCGGTCGAAGTTCAAAGCTTCTGGTTCATCTCATGAAGTTTCTGAGAACCTGAAACACAAGAAAACAAAAACAATAAGTAAAAAGAAAATTAGATACAAGTAAAGGTATCTAACCTTAAAACTAATAGTTAAAGATAAATAAGTCCCCGGCAACGGCTCCAAAAACTTGACCGGCGTAAACACACATGTATAACGCAAGCGCACGTATCGTTCAAGTAGTATAAAAATATCGATCCCACGAGGACTTAATTCCTATTGTTGTTATTAATTATTGAATCTATTTATTTACAAATATCTAATTAAATGGAGAAGAGAATGATTGTTTGATTGGTTGAATGTGATTTTCCTTAATTAAAATAAATAAAATAAACAAAAGAAAATACTAAGGAAAATAACAAAAGACTCAAAGATCTAGGGTTGTGAATCTTTCTAATATCTTTTAAAAGATGAAGTGATTATTTTATGTTTGTGTAATAAATTGGTTTACTAACCTGGAACAAGAAATTATGCGAATGCCTCTGTCGATGGTCAGACGCAAATACCCAGTTTAACCCAATTGAACCATATGTCTATGTCAACCAAATTACCTGGATTCATTAAGTTTAAGTTCCAATTATGGCTACCCCCGCCCGACAGGTATATGTCTATCCTGTAAGGAAATCTATTAAAGGGTTATCTATCCTCAAGGAAGATCGTGGGCTATTAAGTCTAAGGCTGAAACCTAAAATTCCTTGGTCAAGTTTACTTTAGATTTACCACATCATTCTTATTGGTGATCAAACAACAAGACGCATATTGTATAGTTCAGAAAGGTCGTTTGTGTTCTTCGCGAATTTGGAGGTGGCTGAATCACGTACATATAAGCTAGGCTTATATGACGAACGTGTCTGAACTTAGAGAGTCTCATAATATGAAGTGTACTAGTTGAGCATTTGGGTAGCCGATAATATTTGATATTATAAACTAAAATAATTAAGTGTTATTGGATAATATTTTTTTTTACTTTGACCCAATTGGATTAATTAGATTAATCCAAAATCACACAAGGGCTTTATTATAATTTCATAAATATCTCAACCATTGGAGGATATTTGATAATTACAAATATTTAATTATAGGTGTATTTGGCTTGATTTAATTGGATTAAATCAAAGTGGTAGACAATGAACTAATCCATTTGTTAAATTTTATCTTGATTTAATTGGATTAAATCAAGGTTGTAGATAAAGGTGATTAGTCACACCTAATTTTACATATTTGGACAAATTGGATTAAGCCCATATAAAGGTTGATTAAAACTTTTATCAATTAAAAATTGTATAAGTTTTGCTATAAAAGGCAAGCTTGAGCAAGGTTTTAATTAAGCTTGAGCTTAAGAAAGTTATGCTTGGGAAAGCTAAAACAAGCAAGATTTATAAATATTAGCCTAAGTAAAAGAAGTGTTTGGAGAATCTTTGGAAGTTCTCTACAATATTTCAACAATGAGAAATCAAGATTGGATCTTGGAATCAAGCTTGCTAACATTGGAATCAAGATTGGATCTTGGAGTCAAGCTTGCTAACTTTGGAAGTCCTCTACAATATTTCAACAAGGAGAATAAATTGGATCTTGGAATCAAACTTACTAGGTAACAATGAGAAATCAATATTGGATCTTGGAATCAAGCTTGCTAACATTGGAATCAAGATTGGATCTTGGAGTCAAGCTTGCTAACTTTGGAAGTTTTCTACAACATTTCAACAAGGAGAAGAAGACTGGATCTTGGAATCAAGCTTACTAGGTGAGTTTGATCTTCTCTAAAGTTATGTTTTCATTAGTGAGTCGTTTTCACTAATGAAGCATATAGTGATGTATTATGTATTGGATACATAATAACATAGTTTGATGTTGAAATTAGGCTAATGAATTTTGTATGTATGTTTTGGAAGCATAAACACAATACTCTTCTGATTGGGACAAAAATGTTCATGTTGGACATGAATATTAAATTAGAGTTTGGAACTCTAGATGATAGCTTGGAGCCATGGCTACCATTCTAGACCCACATCCGTCTTGTATTGGAATAAGAATGATTGAATACATATGTTGGTTTTGTGATGCATTCTATGCAAGCCATATATGAAGAGCTTCACAATATGTTACGCTCTGCGGAACATGATTTAAAGAAAGGGAATCCCACTTTGTACCTCTATGGTGGAGCAAGCTCTTCAAAGACTTCTAAGAAGTCTAAAAAGATTAAAATGGGATATAAGAAGAAATACTCCAAGAAACAAATTGCAAGACCACGTATAGCTCATGATGTATGTCTACATTGCAAGAAGTCTGGACACTAGAAACGTGATTGTCCAGAGCTGAAAGGAAAAGCAAGAACCCCAGGTACGCTTTGTATTTTGTCATATTATTGACATCTCATTAACCTTAGATGCAAATAGTGATTGGGTTTTAGACACCGGTAGTCCGACTCATATTTTCAATTCCATGCAAGCCATTAGAGTTAAAAGAAGGCTAAGCAAAGGGAAGATTCAACTTAGAGTTGGAAATGGCGAGACATTAGATGTTAAAGCCATAGGAAAAGTTGTTCTAGATCTCCCTAATGGGTGTAAATTAATTTTACATGACTGTTATTATGTTCCCTCTCTTATCAGACAGGTAATATCGTTACCGATATTGAATAAAAATGGATATAAAATAAACATTAAAGATGGTGCTTTATATTTATATGATAAAGACAACTATTTGATATGTGGATGTTCTTTATCTAACGGTCATTATATTTTGGAAGCATATCTAGATGTCTTTATTATAGAGGAAAATACAAGTGAAAGATCTGAATTAAATAATATTAAATTATGACATATGAGATTGGGTAACATAGGTGTTAGACGTCTATCAAAATTGGTTAAAGATGGTTTGATTGAAAATCTTACCTTAGATCCTTATCCAATTTGTGAGTCATGTATCCAAGGGAAAACGACAAAGGCCTCATTTCTTAGTGTTGGACACCGTGCTGAAGATTTATTAGAGCTAATACACAGTGATGTGTGTGGTCCATTAAATCATGCCGCTCATGATGACTCAACATACTTCGTGACTTTCACGGATGATAAGTCAAGATATGTATATGTCTATTTGAGGAGACATAAATCGGAAACATTTGAAAAATTCAAAATATTTCGAAACGAGGTAGGAAAAAATCGGGAAATTCATCAAGTGCCTTCGATTAGATAGAGGTGGTGCATTCATGAACGACGAATTCAGAAGTTATTTAAGGGAGAATTGGATTCTCGCCCAATATAACCCACCAGGAACACCTCAACATAATGGTGTGTCTGAGTTGATAAATCATACTTGATTGGATATTGTACATTCTATGATGAGCTATACAGATCTTCCATATTACCTTTAGGGTTACGCTTTACTTACTGTTTCCCACATACTTAACAGTAGGGGTGTTCACGGGTCGGGTCGGGTCGGGTTTTTCAATTTTTTTGTGACCCGATCGGGTCAGGTCATTCGGGTCTTTTGACCCGAAACTCGAAATTTAAGGAGTTGACCAGCGTGGGTCGGGTCAAAAAAACAGCGGGTCGGGTCGGGTCACATAATCTACAGTGAACATAATATATATTTTTTATATTTTTGTTGATACAAAATTCACAACATATATGTGTAGTTGAAGTGGCAAAATTTAGGATAAATTTTTATTTAATCACAAGTTTGAATCCCACCAGAAGCAACAACATATTTTTTTTAGAAAAGAAGGAAAAAATAAAATTTAGAATTGTGATGGTGGGATTCGAACTTAGCACTACTTCAAGACCAATGAGAAACTTTGCCACTCCAGCCACAAGACTCTCTCATCACCATTAAACCATTAAAAATATATATTATAATTATAATATATTTTACATCGGGTCGGGTCGGGTCAAACCCGAGTTTGCTGCCCAAAACCCGTGACCCGAAATTGGAATTTAAATTTTATAAACCCGATCGGGTCGGGTCATCGCGGGTCGGGTCGGGTCGGGTCACCGCAGGTCGGGTCGGGTCGCGGTCGACCCGACCCTATGAACACCCCTACTTAACAGATTGTTTCTACGACCCTATATCAGATATAGTACGATATAATTCCAAGTCTTAGACATTTAAAGATTTGTGGTTGTCTTGCATACATTAGAGTTGTACAGGGGGATAAACTAGCACCTATGGAGTATAAATATAGATTCGTTGGATATCTTGAAAATTCTTTGGGATATCAACTCTATGATTCTAAGCAACGAAATGTATTTGTTACTTATTTTGCCACTTTTCTTGAAAATGAATTTTTGAGAGAAAGTGAGAATTGTAGAAATATTGAACACGATGAGTTTGATCCCAACATTAAGGAACCTTATATCCAATTAGGTGAATGATCTACAACACATGTTCAATGTAAGTCGAATAGAATATCAATGCCTTCTAAGAGACTATTTTTAACATCTGATGCAAGTTTTGATGTTCCCCTCTTGGAGGAAACAGATCCGACTATTGATAAAGAGGCGATATTGGATATCGATTTGGGAAAATGGCAGGAAGCATGAAATCCGAAATGGATTCTATGCATGACAATCAAGTCTGGGACTTAGTTGAACTTCTTGAATGAGTTAAACCTATTGGTTGTAAATGGGTTTATAAAAGGAATAGAAATGTGGAAACCCTTAAGGCCCGACTACTAGCGAAATGATACACTCAAAGTCCTAAGATTGACTATGAGGAAAACATTCCACTAGTAGCCATGCTAAAATCTATTAGGATTCTTTTAGCCATTGCTGCATATCATGACTATGAGATATGAAAGATGGATGTGAAAACCGCTTTCCTAAATGGATTCCTCGAGGAGGATATATATGTGGAACAACATGAGGGTTTCCTATCCAATGAGACTTCAAACTTGGTTTGTAATCCCCATAAATCTATTTATGGACTTAAACATGCATCCTGAAGCTGGAATCATCATGTTGATGAGATAATCAGATTATCTGGATTCATCAAGAATAAGGAAGAACCGTGTGTTTATAAGAAAGTTAGTGGAAGCATGATTGTATTCCTTGTTTTGTATGTAGACGATTTCCTTATCATTGGAAACGATATAAGATTGATGCAAAGTGTGAAAGCCTACCTTTGTAAGAATTTCTTCATGAAAGACATGGGTAAAGCTTCCTATATATTCGGAATAAGGCTCTATCGGGATAGAGTTAGGAAGCTTATAGGATTGTCGCAATCAACATACATAAATAAAATTTTAGAAAAGTACGGTCTTACCAACTACAAGGAATTAAATGTACCTTTCTGATACTATATACATCTTTCAAAGAAAATGGCACCTCAGACTGAGGAAGAAAGAGCTAGAAAGTCTAACTTGGCATATGCTTCTTGTATTGGAAGTATTATGTATGTTATGCTATATATAAGACCTGACATTAGTTTCGGCGTCAGTGTGACTAGCTGATATCAATTTGATTAGGGTAATGATCATTGGACAGCCGTGAAACATATCCTGAAATATCTAAATGGTACTAAGGATAAGTTTCTCATATATGGAGAAGATGAGTTATAAGTTAAGGGTTATACAGACTCCAACTTCCAGTGAGATCCATATGATAGAAATTTGGATACATATTTACCCTTAATGGCGCTGCAGTTAGTTGGCGATGTTCAAAATATGTCTCTAAAGTTGATTCCACCACTGAGGCAGAATTTATAGTGGCTTTGGAAGCTGCTAAAGAGGCTGTTTGGATTAGAAATTTTATCACATAACTTGATATTGTGCCTAGGATTACGGATTTGATCCCACTGTACTGTGATAATAGCGGAGTGTTAGGTTTTATCTAGGTCCCAAGATCATACAAGACATGAAATACATGTGTGAATACATTAACGGAGGTAGCGGAATACTCACATCGATCGGTTGAGAGATGCGGCAAGCAAAAAAATTTGAAATTCCCCACTGTTTTGGGCGTGAACTGCAGTGAAGTTGCTCACTGTTTTGGCTTCAAATTTGGTCCTTCGTCAAGCTCCAAGCTTCGTCGAACGGATCCCACCTCATGGGTGAACCTCCCTAACACCTTCGCAAGTCTCGTAAGTGTGCTTGCACTTGTGTTTTTGCAACAAAAACACACTAATTGCTCACTTATTGCTCACGGCTGTGAGCTGAAAATGGAAGAAGAAAGAGAGCCCTTTTGGGCGTGAGAAGTGAGAGAGAATTGGTGGAGAGAAATGTGTAATTAGTTAGTAAAAGATTTTCCAAAAACCTTTATATATTTTCCAAGAAAATATATTAAACAATTACCAAATAATATATAAAATAATTAAAGGTAAATGTCTCACCAACTTACACTATTTCACCTAAAACCATCAACTATTTATTTCACTTTATCAAAGTGACATGTAGTCATTCAATCAATCAATCACATCAATCAATCACATCACTCAAAGTGACATTTGATTTGACGCTTGATGTGACGAATGATTTGACGCTTGATGTGACTTGCGTCGCCGCACTCGAATTCGAAATACGAATGCGCTCGCAATCACACTCGGGCTCGGTTTCGCTAATTCCTAATTAGCGAGTTTTCCGTCGCGTCGTAATTAAATGATTACGCCTAGTGAATTCACTATTCACGTCGCTAACGAATTAATTCTAAATTAATTCTTTCGCCCGAATTAAAATCCAATTTCAATTCCGCGTCGAAATCCAATTTCGTTTAATATATCGAATATATTAATTTACCGATTAATTCCAAATTAATCATTCTCTCTGTTAAGACGATATTTTATCCTAGATAAAATATCTCCGTAATTAATCCTAGATTAATTTTCTCTTTCTTCTATATATAATCCCAGATTATTAATGAGTGCGAGTTATGCGTCATCGTGCATTATCGGGAAGCGACCCATGAGATCCCCGGATAATTCGGCAGTAAATACGGTCGTCGGAGTATCCGAATCACGTACGTACCAGTACTACTACGTTCTACCGATTTACGAGACAAGATCGGCTTCTAGCAAAGCACGAAGTCTATCCAATTCTCCGGTCATATTCATCTAAGAATATTTAAGATCTATATCAGCGTAGTATACCAAGTATCGTGTATATCGGCCCAGTATCGGATAGTCACGTGCTAGGGCTGGGGCTGGATAAGTGTCTGCCCCGTCCGAAGCACATATCGGATGTCTGGTAACTAGTCTCTATAATCGGATATACATGACCTTGTCATAATATCCCGATGGCCGGCAGCACTTAAGAGCACTAATTCCGTATCCTGCGTGACATCATCTCCACTATGACTGGAGTGATACTTCCGTCTTGACATCACACCCAATACTCTACGATTCTCAATAGAGTATTGGGTGTGCATTGGCGTACACAGAACCGGTTAGAGTCCTAGACGACCTCAACCAAAGTATATTGATTATCGTAAGCATTAGCGGTGCAAGTCTCAGGTTAAGACCATACACACCTACCCTGATGTCGGACTCCTATAGACACATAGTCATAATACCAATGGAATTCTGAGGGGTCTATCCAGAGCGAAGCTGTTTCCCGTACCATCGGTGAAACACAACCTCCTATCGCACTTGCATGAGTATCCAATACCCAAATATATGAGAACTATGCCTTGTGCCCTCCCAACGCGCACAAGTGCAATACTAGCCTATTCCGCATTATCGATGTCCAGTCTCGATAATACTCCGGCTAGGGATATTAAATGATTAATCCTTCGTGGACTGATACGTCTCATATCATCTCAATCCAGGAACTAATCATATGGACCTCTCTTCATTTATATATCTGAGGTGATCTAATCACAAATGATGAGAGTGCAATTTCCTTGTCACATAGTTTTTGTACAACACACTATGATCTGTACAAATAGTGACGCTATGGTCATATTATCCAACACAGCGGAGCCATTGTACAGGCTAAGGAGCCGAGAGCGCATTCCAAGTCTAAATAAGTGGAAAGGAAATATCGTGTGATTAAATAGATTATTGAACAAAAAGACATATTGGTCTTGAAGGTTCAAGGACAAGACAACATAGCAGACACACTTACTAAGGCCTTACCTCCTAAGTTATTCAATAAACATATAGAGGAGATGTATGAACCGATTTCCTAGCGCAGCGGAAACACCTAAGGCACCCAGTATCGAACTTGAAATTTTTTCTACCCTTCCCTTCACTTGGCCGAATATGACCAGGTGCCTCACTAAAATTTTGCTTCTATTTTTAAAAACAAATTTAGCCCCCAAACAGCTACTCAAATCTGGAATGTTTTAGACCAGAAATGTTGGTTTCTATTGATGTCCCAAGATCATTTTAAGCCATGAAATAGAATGAATACTACTAAGAAGCATGGCGGAAACATACTTACAAAGATCGGTGTGGATGTGATGCTCAACAAAACTTTTCCTCCAAGTCATCTTTGTGATTCGGCCAAGGTTGTTTGTTGATGAAGATTCGGCCAAGGGAAAGAAGTTCCAAGCTCCAAGCTTTTCAAGATCCAAGCTCTTGTGTTTGTTCCCTAACACCTTTGTTTGATTCTTGATGTGCTAGCAAAAGATGAAAGAAAATCAAATCTTCCTTCACCTATGGAGACTCACGGTTTTTGCTTGAGGAAAGAAGGAGTTTTTCTTTTGTTTTCAATTTGTTTTCCAAAAACAATAATGAAAAAACAATTACCAAAGTTGGTATATGCTTTACAAAAGTCAAAGCCAAATTTTGGCTCCAAAATGGCATTAAATGCCCACACCTAACTCCATCATGAATAGTGACTGCATGTCACTCACCAAAAAGGTGACAAGACATCTATCATTAAAGTGACAAGTGATGTGACTCGCGATGTGACTTGTGGGCCCCACTTTAATTCAAAATACGAGTGGGCCCGTAAACACTTCCGAGCTCGGTTTTGCTAATTCCGAATTAACGAACTTCCGTTGCGACGTGATTAAATAATTATGCCTAGCGAAATTACTATTCACATCGCTAAAAAATTAATTCTAAATTAAATCGTTTGCCGAATTAAAATCTAATTTTAATTCCGCGTCGAAATCCAATTTCGTTTAATATATCGAATATATTATTTTGTCGATTAATTCCAAATTAATCTTTCTCTCTCTTCAAATAGTACTTTATCCAAGATAAAGTTTCTCCGCAATTAATCCCAGATTAATAAAGTTCGAATCAAACACCATCGGTGAATCTTCGGGAAGCGACCCAAGAGATCTCCGGATATGTTGGCAGTAAATACGGTCGTCGGACTATCCGAACACGTACGTACCTCGTACTACGTTTTTACCGATTTACGAGACAAGGTTGGCTTCTAGCAAAGCGTCATGCCTACCCAATTCTCCAAAAATATTCTTACTGGAATATACGATCTATGTCAGGCGTAGTATACCGTAGTATTGTGTATTGCGATCCAGTATCAGATGTCACATGCAAGGCCTGGGGCTGGAATAGTGTCTGCCCCGTACGAAACACATATCGGATATCAAGCAACTAGTCTCTTTGAATCGGATAATCATGACCTTGTCATATTACCCCGATGGTTGCAACACTATAGAGAACCAGTTCTGAATCCCTGCGTGATCATCATCTCCATATGTCTGAAGTGATACTTCCGTCTTGACATCACATCCAATACATTACGATTCTCAATAAATCCAGAAGAGGCGTACACAGAACCTGTTAAAGCCCAGGACGACCAAAACCAAAGTTACCGATTGTCGCAAGTACTAGCGATGCAAGTCTCAGGTTAAGACCAAATACACCTACCCTGAAGCGGACTCCCATAGACACATATACATACTACCAATGGGATTCCGCGGGGTCAATCCAGAGCGAAGCTATTTTTCGTACCATCGGTAAAACAAAACCTCCTATCGCACTTGCATAAGTATCCAATACTTAAATATATTAGAACTATGCCGTTATGCCCTCACAACGCGCACAAGTGCAATACTAGTCTATTCCGCATTATCGATGTCCAATCTCGATAATACTACGACTATGGATATTTAATGATTAAACCTTTATGGATTGATACTGTCTCATATCATCTCAATCCGGAACTAAACATATGGACTTTTACCATTTATATATCAAAGTAAATAAATTACAAAACGGTAAAAGGCAATTTCATTACAACATAGTTAATTTCTTACAAAAACACAATGTCTTTTACAAACAGTGACGCTATGGGTCATAACTGTCCAACAATCTCCCACTTGGCCTATAGCCAGTCACTAAAGCATCTAATACCCGATCTATGTACATGTCGCTCAAACTTTTGGTGAGGAATTGCTTTCATCAGCGGATCTGCCATGTTGTCATCTGATGTGACCTTCTCGACCTTCACATCGCCACGATGTATGATCTCTCGAATCAGATGGAAACGTCGAAGAACATGCTTGGATCGTTGATGAGACCGCGGTTCCTTAGCCTATGCTATAGCCCCGTTATTGTCACAATACAATGGAATGGGCTCAGCTGCTAACGGAACTACTCCTAATCCAATTAGGAATTTTCGGATCCAAACTGCTTCCTTTGCTGCTTCAGCTGCAGCAATGTACTCCGCTTCTGTTGTTGAATCGGCAACAGTCTCTTGCTTGGAAGATTTCCATCTCACTGCTCCGTTATTCAAACAAAAAATATACCCGGATTGCGACTTACAGTCGTCTTTGTCGTTTTGGAAACTTACATCGGTATACCCAGTTACCTCAAGTTCTCCATCTCCATAGATTAAGAAAGCATCCTTAGTTCGTCTAAGATACTTTAGGATATTCTTAACCGCCATCCAGTGACCTTCACCTCGATCGGCCTGATATCTACTACACATTCTCAAAGTATAGGAGACATCAGGTCATGTACATATCATAGCATACATGATCGATCCGACTGCCGAGGTGAACGGTATCCGACTCATGTTGTCTCTCTCATCTTGATTTTTAGGACACATGTCCTTAGATAGATAGACGCCATGTGACACTGGCAACAGTCCTCTCTTGGACTGATCCATGTTGAATCTCTTCAACACCTTGTCAATATATGTACTATGGGAGAGTCCAAGCAGCTTTCTAGATCTATCCCTGTAGATCTTTATTCCCAGAATAAAGGCTGCTTCTCCCATATCTTTCATGGAGAATTTCAATGAAATCCAAGCTTTCACCGATGTTAGCATGGGAATGTCATTGCCTATAAGCAATATATCGTCAACATAAAGGACAATAAAAGTCAGTGCTCTCCCACTAACCTTCTTATATACACAAGGATCATCTTCGTTTTGAATGAAATCATATTCTTTTATGATTTCATCAAAACGTTGGTTCTATGACCGCGATGCTTGCTTTAGTCCATAAATGGACCGATTTAACTTACAAACCTTGTTTGCAAGTCTAGGAACGATAAAACCCTCAGGCTGTTGCATATAAACATCCTCCAAAAGGTTTCCATTAAGGAAAGTGGTTTTAACGTCCATCTGCCATATCTCGTAATTGAAATATGCAGTAATTGCAAGCATTATCCGAATGGATTTAATCATTGCAACGAGTGAGAAAGTTTTGTCGTAATCGACACCATGTCGTTGACAATACCCATTCGCTACAAGCCTAGCTTTGTACGTTTGTACGTTGCCATCCATGTCAGTCTTCTTCTTGAAGACCCATTTGCATCCAATAGGTTTTACGCCTTCTGGTGCATCAACCAGTGTCCAAACTTGGTTGGTGTACATGGAATCCATTTCGGACTTCATGGCCTCTTGCCATAAAGCGGAATCGATATCTTGTATCGCTTCCTCATACGTAGCTGGTTCGTTATCCTCAATGAGACTAATATCTACATGAGGTGAGATCAGGAACCCATACCTCTCAGGTTGTTTCCTGACTCTCTCCGACCTACGCGGTCCTTGTCTAATAGAAAATTGTGGTACAGTCTCATCCCGGATGGACTGTTCTTGTTCCGTTGAGGATTCTATGCCAGGAACAGTATCACTCTGATTTTCATCGAGTTCTACTTTCCTCCCACTAACCACTGCATTTAGGAATTCCTTCTCAAGGAAAAGCGCATGTAGAGCAACAAATACTTTGTTCTCTCGTGGGTGATAGAAATAATATCCTTTGGTTTCCCTGGGATATCCTACGAATAGGCATTTATCCGATTTGGGCTCAAGTTTGGTACCTTCCAAACGTTTGACGTAAGCCCAGCATCCCCAAATCTTCAGGAATAAGAAACCCGGTTTCTTTCCTGTCCATATCTCATATGGTGTTTGTTGTACAGACTTTGACGGAACCTTATTCAAAATAAGAATTGCACTGATTAATGCATATCCCCAGAAGGAAATAGGTAGCTCAGTGTGACTCATCATAGACCTAACCATATCCAACAAAGTTCAGTTTCTCCGTTTGGACACACTGTTTAATTGCGGTGTTCCAGGAGGAGTCCACTATGAAAGAATATCATATTCTTTCAAGTAATCTAGAAACTAATTTCTCAAGTATTCACCACCACGGTCTGACCGCAATGTCTTTATACTCTTGCCGGTCTGTTTTTCAACTTCGTGTCGAAACTCTTTGAATTTCTCAAAAGTTTCCGACTTGTGTCTCATGAGATACACATAACCATAACGTGATGCATCATCCGTAAAGGTTACGAAGTATTCGTATCCACCTCTAGCCTGGCTAGACATGGGCCCACATACGTCACTATGAACGAGGGCTAACAGTTCAGTGGCGCGTTCACCCTTACCGCTAAAAGGTGATTTAGGCATTTTGCCTAATAAGCAAGATTCGCAAACGTCATATGTCTTTGGATCAAATCCGTCCAAGTACCCACTCTTCGAAAGTGTGGATATGCGAGTCTTGTTTATGTGTCCCAAACGACAGTGCCATATGTAAGTTTCAATTTCGTTACTCATTTTGAGGCTTTTGTTTGTTATATTATATGTTTGAGATAGATTTATATTCAAAATATAAAGACCATTATTTGCAACAGCAGTGCAAATTTCTACATCATTTTTATATAAGTAACACCCAATGTTCCGAAATACAAAAGTATACCCACATTGGGTTAACATAGAAACAGAAATAATATTCCTAGTCAAACTAGGTACATAATAACAGTCATTAAGTTCAAGTACATGCCCCGAGGGCAGTTCTAAAACAAAAGTGCCAACAGCCAAAACGGTGACAGGTGCCCCATTTTCGATGCGTAGATCAATCTCCTCTGAGGCTAGTCTCATGTTAATTCGCAGATCCTGCACATCAGTACATATGTGAGTACCACAACAAGAATCAAAAATCAAAATTTTAAAACTAGAAATAGTCATGTTTATTTCAATAACAAACATACCTGAAGCTGGTGCCTTGCCCGCTTTAATCTCCTTCTGGAGCGCCTTATACTCACGACAGTCACGCTTCCAGTGACCCCGCTTGCCGCACAGGAGGCAAACATCCTGAGATTTGTCCTTAGGCTTCCCAGAAGCCTTTGACGATTTGGCCTTGCCCTTTCTCTTATGCTTCTTCTTCTTCACACCTCCAGTCGCATTGGGCCCAGCCCTCGGTGTCTGAGATGTCGAAACAAAGTGCGCCTCGCGCTTGTTGCCCTTAAGCAGCTCCTTTTCAGCTTCTTTGAGAATTGATAACAACTCTCCAAGAGTATCATCAGTGTTCATCAGGTTATAGCTTATTATGAACTGTTTCCAAGTGTCGGGGAGAGATTGTAAGATCATATCTATGGTAATCTCAGCCTCTAAGAGTATCCCCATCTTGGCCAACTCATATATGTCAGCAATCATCTGTGTCACATAGGACTCAACAGACATGCCATCTGACATACGTGAACGGAAGAGCTTCTTTACTAACTCATATCTCTGCGACCTTCGGTTAGATCGGTGAAGATCGTGCAACCTCGCCAACATGTTATAAGGATCCAAGTCCCTGTTCTGTCGACGGAAATGATGAGTCATAGCAGCAAGCATAATTGACTGAGCAGTTTCACAATCATCGATGTGAGTCTTCCAAAGCTCCAACTCAAGTAGCTCATCAGGTTTGGGCTTTGGCCCAAGAGGTCTCTGTATGGTATTTACCGATTTACGAAACAAGGTTGGCTTCTAGCAAAGCACCATGCCTACCCAATTCTCCAAAAATATTCTTACTGGAATATACGATCTATGTCAGGTGTAGTATACCGTAGTATTGTGTATTGCGATCCAGTGTCGGATGTCACGTGCAAAGCCTAGGGCTGGAATAGTGTCTGCCCCGTACGAAGCACATATCAGATATCAAGCAACTAGTCTCTTTGAATCGGATAATCATGACCTTGTCATATCATCCCGATGGTTGCAACACTATAAAGAACCAGTTCTGAATCCCTGCGTGATCATCATCTCCATATGTCTGAAGTGATAATTCCGTCTTGACATCACATCCAATACACTACGATTCTCAATAAACCCAGAAGAGGCGTACACAGAACCTGTTAAAGCCCTGGACGACCAAAACCAAAGTTACCGATTGTCGCAAGTACTAGCGATGCAAGTCTCAGGTTAAGACCAAATACACCTACCCTGAGCGGACTCCCATAGACACATATACATACTACCAATGGGATTCCGCGGGGTCAATCCAGAGCGAAGCTGTTTTCCGTACCATCGGTAAAACAAAACCTCCTATTGCACTTGCATAAGTATCCAATACTTAAATATATGAGAACTATACCGTTATGCCCTCACAACGCGCACAAGTGCAATACTAGTCTATTCTGCATTATCGATGTCCAATCTCGATAATACAACGACTATGGATATTTAATGATTAAACCTTTATGGATTGATACTGTCTCATATCATCTCAATCCGGAACTAATCATATGGACTTTTACCATTTATATATCAAAGTAAATAAATTACAAAATGGTAAAAGGCAATTTCATTACAACATAGTTAATTTTGTACAAAAACACAATGTCTTTTACAAACAGTGACGCTATGGGTCATAACTTTCCAACAAGAAATGCTCCCATCTCACTACCAAATCAGCCCATATTTAAGTGAGCCACACCAGTGCTTCAGGTTTAATTTTTCAGTTAAAAACAGTCCCACAACAATCCTAAACACCCCTTTAATGTTTCTCAATTTTTTATGGATTAAAACAAAATATTTGGAGCCCCGAAACGTAACATAAAAGTCACGGTAGTGAGTAAAATCTGCTAACTATCGTGATGGGATGTAGAGAAGGAGAAGATGGTGATTTTAGGTCAACACCAAATAGTCTTACATGATATGTCTCGTCACTAACAAAATATAGTGTGGGCTATACTCATAAATTAATCTCTAAACTCTTTACCGATTAAATAATTGTCACACAAGATTTGGTTTTGGTTTTCTTGTTTCTGTTCTTGTTTTTTTTTTTTACACTTGAGAGAATTCTTAGAACAATAAAATGTGGCTAGGGTTACAATGAATTAGCTTAGGCAAAAAGAAAATCTTATTTTCTTTATATACCTAGGGTTTTTTATTTCCAAAATCAAACAAACCCTTCCCCTCATTCTATGTATAGTTTCAGCCAGCCCTGATGGTGGTATCCAAAAATTTTACAACATGAATCTTGTATTCAATGTCATCATCATGATAAAAATAAGTTACAAAATTATATATGTAATTACCTTTAAAAATTATAACTTCCAAAACCAACCAAAGGTTTCAAAACACATTTTTGGAAATATAAAAATTAAACCTTTATTAAATTAAATAATATAATTTAATAACTTATAATCAATAATTATCATATAATCATTTACTATAAAATCATATATTAAAATTAATATATAGTTTCAAGTGTGATAAAAATATTATTATTAATCATATTAATAATATATACATGTGTGAGTATCTAATTGGACTATCCAATTATATTTAATCTGCTACAGTATATTGAGCTAGCACGGGGACCAAATGGACTTACGGTTCCGAGCTCCAATAATCTCTAAAAATGAATTAAACTCTTAATTAAATATTTCAAATTATTAACTTTGAGTTATTCCACTAAAAACCTGAAGTGGCACTCTCGTTGTCGTAGATGGATAATATAAGCTGAACCACGTCAGTGTCTATCGATATAGTCATTACATACGGATTGTGTTGGGAAGCGGTCGCGAGTGTGCAGCGGAAAATAAAAAATTATGATGCCGTTTTACCTTTGCCCAAGACCCATTTGTTTTGATTATTCTACAAGCCTAGGCATGTTACTATATATTCTAAGCATAAAACGCATAGAACATGCAAAGAACATAAACCTAAACATGCTAACTATCATAAGAACTCTAATTAAAATAAAGAAAGAAAAAGACTTACTTGAACCGAAGACTCCTCCAGTCCTCCCTCCAATCTACAAGCTTTTCCCGAACTCAACAAGCTCTTCCACGTTCCAAAGAGCCACCCAAGTGTGTGGCCTCCAAAGATGCACACACCAAAGCCAAAACTCAACGGCAAGACTACGCCTTGAGTGCACAGGTATTTTGCCCTTGGTACTAGCCTAGGCAAATACCTCAAAACTTTTAACTTGAGATTCCTCTAGTCAATTAGACTTAAGGATCCTCAAAATCAGTGGCTTACTCTTAAATTTTAGAGTTGCTCACTTATATAAACCCAAGATATGAAAGGTTTTGGTGTAGCAAATTTGTAAAGAATTCTTTGGGTTTATATAGTACTCCAAAGACAACAAAATTAATTAAGAATCGGATGTGGGATAAAAGCTAATTTAATCTTAGCCATTGAATCTTAATTTAGCGGTTTAATGAGATTATAAAACCCTAATAAGAGTTTGGGCCGAATTGGAATTCAAAACAAATAAAAAAAAATTTACTATTCACATGAATAGTAATTTTTTTTATTCCAATTCCAAAAGTTCCCCTATCATCATTCACCAATCCTTAGGCCACTATGGAACCTCATAAATGATTTGTTCAATAATTAAACACATTGAACCATTTATGAACAATTCCTACAGCAATCATATATGCTGTTATATTTGTACTGTGCACTGTTAACCATTGATTTCGACTTTGTTGTGTATGACCTTTTGGGTTCCCCTCAAGTTGGACATGAAATGAATCGTGATAATTTAATCGAACATAAATTATCCTCCGATCAGATGGTCGTTTGATTTCAATGACCAATGTTGACATCTAGCAACATGCCAAGGCCCCTAAATAAGAAGGAAAGATATATATACCCATTCTGTATGTGATTTACATATGATACGGTCTCTCGCCTCACTGTATCCCCACCTATTGACCTAGGCTACGAAAAGTGTCTACCCATATGCTCAAAGGTATGATGTTGATAGTGTCATGAATCGTGCTAACCCAAGATGTTGGTTTCTAATATAGGTCCCAAGATCAACAAAATCAAGCACAAAAACGTATGAATACATCAAAGGAATAAGGCGGAATACATACTCACATTGATTGGTTTGATGCTAGGAAGAACAAAAGCCTTCAAGCCCTCTCCAAAGGTTAGCAATGGCTTCTCCAAGACATGTAATGGCTCGGTTTTGATGCTCCTTGAAGGTCCAAGATTCGGCCATGAAAGACTCCATTGAAGCTCCAAGCTTCAAGCTTTCCATGCTCATGTGTTCACTACCCTATCACCTTGTATTGACCCATAGTGTGCTAGCACTTCTCTTCATCCTTGCTTCTCCATTTAATTCGGCCATAACCAGAATTTTTGGGAAGAAAAGAGTTCCAAACCGTGAATGAAGAAGGAGGGAAAAGAGAGGGAGAAGAGAAAAAACGTAAAAGGGAGAGAGTGAGAGAAAAAGAAATATGTATTTTGTTTTTATATATTTTATTTTCCAAAAATAAAATAAAACAAATACACAAACCTTTTTCAAATCTCAAAGAGTCAAAAAGCAAAAAGTGCTTTTCAATCATCTCACATCACTATTCACATCACATCTCTTCACTTTATTAAACTGACAACATGTCAAGTCATATCACATCACTCAAAGTGACAAGTGATTTGACAATTGATGCGACTAGCGATTTGACGCTTGATGTGACTTGCGTGCCGCGTTCGAATTCGAAATACGAATGCGCTCGCAATCACTCTCGGGCTCGGGTTTGCTAATTCCAAATTAACGAATTTTCCGTCGTGTCGTAATTAAATGATTACGCCTAGCGAAATCACTATTCACGTCGCTAACGAATTAATTCTAAATTAATTCGTTCGCCCGAATTAAAATCTAATTTTAATTCCGCGTCGAAATCCAATTTCATATAATATATCGAATATATTATTTTATCTATTAATTTCAAATTAATCGTTCTCTCTCTTTAATTAATATTTTATCCCAGATAAAATATCTCCGTAATTAATCCCAGATTAATTTTCTCTCTCATCGAATTAATCCCAGATTAACTCTCTATCTCTTCTAATTAATCCCAGATTAATAAAAGTGTGAGTCATACGTCATCGGTGAATCTTTGGGAAGCGACCCATGAGATCCCCGGATATGTTGGCAGTAAATACGGTTACCGGACTATCCGAATACGTACGTACTAAGTACTACGTTTATACCGATTTACAATACAAGGTTGGCTTCTAGCAAAGCGCCATGCCTACCCAATTCTCCGGAAATATCCTTATAGGAATATGTGATCTATATCAAGCGTAGTATA
Organism: Zanthoxylum bungeanum; assembly: GCA_019454045.1. NCBI lineage: Eukaryota > Viridiplantae > Streptophyta > Magnoliopsida > Sapindales > Rutaceae > Zanthoxylum > Zanthoxylum bungeanum. The sequence goes on along the minus strand of SKCR01044460.1, from coordinate 33,012 downwards.
CCGAAGTATTGCATATTTCTGTCCAGTATCGGATGTTCACGTGCAAGGCCTGGGGCTGGAATTGTGTCTGCCCCGTACGAAGCACATATCGGATGTCTGGTAACTAGTCTCTATAATCGGATATACATAACCTAGTCATAATATCCCGATATCTCGAGCATTTAAGAGAACGAGTTCCGTATCCTACGTGACCATCATCTCCACTATGACTGGAGTGATACTTCCGTCTTGACATCACACCCAACACACTACGATTCCCAATATACCCAGTATCGGCGTACACAGAACCGGTTAAAGCCCCGGACGACCTCAACTAAAGTATATTGATTGTCGTATGTATTAGCGGTGCAAGTCTCAGGTTAAGACTAAATACACCTACCCTGATTGCAGACTCCCATAGACACATAGTCATACTACCAATGGGATTCCGCGGGAGGTCTATCCAGAGCGAAGCTGTTTCCCGTACCATCGGTAAAACACAACCTCCTATTACACTTGCATGAGTATCCTATACTCAAATATATGAGAACTATGTCGTTGTGCCCTCACAAACGCGCACAAGTGCAATACTAGACTTTTACGTATTTATCGATGTCCAATCTCGATAATACTCTGACTAGGGATATTTAATGATTTATCCTTCGTGGACTGATAATGTCTCATATCATTCTCGTCCAGGAACAAATCATAGGGACCTCTATCATTTTATATATCTAGGTGATCTAATCACAAATGATAAGAGTGCAATCTTCTTTGTCACATAGTTAATTTGTACAACAACACCGTGATCTGTACAAATAGTGACGCTATGGGTCATAATTGTCCAACAATCTCCCACTTGGCCTATAGCCAGTCATTCGAGTGTCTTACACTCGAACTATGTACGGTTGGCTCAAATAACTGAGAAAATGCTTTCGTCAGCGGATTTTCATGATTATCATCTTATGCGATTTATTCGATCATCACATCGCCACGATGTATGATCCGAACTAATCAGATGAATAGTGAAGTAAAAAAATTGGATCGTTGATGAGACCATTAATTCTTTAGCCTGTGCTGACGCCTAGCTCAGCCGCTAACAGAACTATATCTAATCTAATTAGATTTGTTATTGACCCAGATAGCTTCTATTGCTGCTTCAGCTGCTGCAATTAACCCGCATTTGTTGTTTATTTGGTAATAGTATATCTTGCTTGGAAGATTTCCAGCTCACTATACCGTTATTCAAACTGTATAGTACCGTTTGCGACTTTTAGTCGTCTTTATCGGTTATAGGAAACTTGCTACAGTGACCCCAGTCACTTCAAGTTCTCCTTCTCCATAGTCTAAGACAGCATCCTTAGTTCTCTAAGATACCAACGGATGTTCTTAACATCAATCCAGTGACTATCACTCGGATTAGCCTGTTTGTGAATCCATATGCTCAAAGCGTATGATACACCAGGTCTTGTACATTTTTCAATGTACGGTTCCACGGAGAGTATTTCGAAAGCCAAGCTTTCGTCGATATTTATTTTATGGGAATATCATTTCCAAGAAATGACGTATTATCATTATTTTATAGGACAGCCACTGTCAGTGCGCTCCCACTAACCTTCTTATATACACAAGAATTATTTTCGTTTTTGAATTAAATCATAAATCATTATGATTACATCAAATCGATAATTCCAAGAACCTAATGCTTGCTTCAATCCAATCATGGATCGAATAACAATCATTATCTAAATGGATTTACCGTGGCAACAGGTAAAAGGTTGAATCGTAATCAACACAATGTTGATAACGATACCTTTCCGTTAAAAGCCTAGCTTTATACGTTGGTATGTTGCCATCCATGTACGTCTTGCTTGAAGACTTTTTAAGTACCAATAGGCACAATGCCTTGTGGTACATCAACTAGTATCCAAATTGGTTGATATACATGGAATCCATTTCGGATTATATGGCACTTTGCCATAATTAGGGAGTTGATACCTTGTATCACTTCCTCATACGTAGTCAGTTGGTATTCCTCAATAAGATTCACATCTTTATGAGGTTAGATCAGAAACCCATACCCTAGGTTGTTTTCTGACTCTCTCCGACCTACGTGGTTCTTGTGTATTCGAAGATTAATGGTAATAGTCTCATCCTTGATGAACTATTCATGTTCCATTAAGATTCGGTGCCTTGAACAGTATTACTCCGATTTTCATCGAGTTATACTATCCTCCCACTTACCACTGCATATCGGTATTCCTCTTAGGAAAACCGCATGGTGAGCAACAATCTAATTGTTCTATTGTGAGACGTATAAGTACAATACTTATGGTATCCCTAGGATGACCTACAATTGGCACTTATCCTATTTGGGTTTAAAGCTTATCCGTTGAAGGAAATGGTAGCTCTAAGCGACTCGTGATTAACCTTATCATGTCTAACAAAATTCGGTTAATCCGTTCGGACACACCGTCAAACTGACGTGTTCCGGGAGGAGTCTTCATTGAAAGAATGTTATACTCTTTCAAGTATACAAGAAACTTATTGCTTAAGTATTTTTTCATTACGGTCTTACCGTGACGGTTTAATACTTTAGCCGATCTGTTTGTCTATTTCGTGTCGAAACTTGAAAGTTTCCGATTTGTGTTTCAAAAGAAACACATAACCATACGTGATGCCACATCCGTAAAGGTCGCGAAATATTCATATCCATATCTAGCCTAGCTAGACATGGGCCCACTTGCTTCACTATGAAGTAGGGCTAACAGATCGGTGGCATTTACACTTTTACCAAGTAAATAGTGTTTTAGGCACTTTGCCCAAATAGACTAGATTCGTAGACTTTATTTGAATGGAATCAAATTAGTCCTGGTACCCGCTCTTCAAAAGTGCGGATATACGATTCTTGTTTAGTAGTATCCCTGACAACTATGCCAGAATAAAGTTTCTTAACTGATCAAATCAGTTTGAGCTATTTCTTTGTCATGTTATATAATTGAGATATTATTTATATTCAAAATATAAATTCTGTTATTCATATCTAATGTGTTTATCTCAATATCATCTTTATATAATAAAGCACTTTCGTGTTTTAGAATATAAAGGTACACCCGTAGCGGGTTATACGCGATATAGAGATAGTGTTTCTAGTCAAACTAGCTACATTATAACAGTTTCTAAATTTAAGTACTAACCCGAAGGTAGTTCCTAAATTCAGGTATCTACGGTTAAAACAGCGACTTACGTCCCGTTTCCAATTCGCAGATAAATCTCAATCGAAGTCAGTATCCTGTTCAGAACAGACTCTGAACATCAATATATATACTTTATGTACCACACTAAGTATTTAAAATCTAATTTTAATACTAGCTATGAACATAATTATGACAATCATTTTTGAAGTCAGAGCCTTGCTCGTCTTCAATTCCTCCTTGGGATATGCCATTTTATCTTCCTAGAAGATTATAATGATTTTGCCTTTGCCTTTTTTAGTATTCCGGTATCCTTTGGCCAAGCCTCGAGTTTCTAGAATATTGTAGTAAGGTGTGTCTTGCACTACTTGCCTAATTGCAAACTTTGACTTTGTCTCCTTGAGAATAGTCATTAATTCTCCAAGAATTATTTATTGCAATTTTAAAAGTACTTCTAAGATCTAATCTTTGAATATCCTTCAATTTCAATATCATACTCTAAGAATCTAATCTTTAGTTCTGATAAAGAACTTAAGGAGTCTATATGACAAGTATTATGGATTAAGCACTAAAGTTATCATTACATGAATATTCCAAATATCATGTTCCACTTATTTGCTTAACTCCGGGCTTAGGCTTAATATATTATTTTATCAAATAAAATAACTAATTATTTTTCCAAGACCATCTTGAAATTTATTCCCAATTTGAAAATTAAACCATTTAAATACATTTTCCCCAGGATTATGTTTTAAATGTCAATCTTTCTATTTATATCTTGATTCTAATAGTCCAACTATTTAATCAATAATTTGTGGTACTATTTATTATAATGATTATAATAGTCCAACTATATAATCAAATATAATCTAAATTAATTAACCTCAATTACATTGATTACTATAATCCAATTATAAAATCAACTGTAAACTGAAATTAATTAATTCAAATATATTGATTAATATAATCCAATTATATATAATCAAGTATAATACAGTCCAACTGTTTATTAAAACAACAATTTAAATATTAGTGCAACTAACATTTAATCTAACGACGAAATAATTTAAATGAGCGCGTGTGGCGAGTAATTGAACGAGTATTGCAAATTCAATTCTTGCCTCCCACTATTTTTCGGCGAGCCTATAACCCTCTGTCGAGTACTCGGGAAACCGTGTTTCCTAGTGGGCTAGGATCCCGTTAAATATCACACAATCTTGACTTTGGCCAACAAATTGTATGATAATTAACTAGGTAGATCTCGAAGATCAATTGGATCCCATCCAATTCCTAGATCCAGTAGGCGGATATCCAAATCCTAAACATATATCTTATATATGCCAATACATCCAATGTATTACCTAACCTTTTTCCTCTGAATCAACTAAGCCTTGGCTTTGGCACAACAAACCTAGTGATCCCAGTCAAGCGCGACCCATTGACCATGGAAAGCTTCATAATCAATGTCGAGTGACAAGAAGTGGTCTTGACTTTGGCCAACAAACCACAACTTGGACAAGACACCGATATGGAACAAAGCCTTCGTGATTCAAACACATCTTCGACGGACAAAGGCCTTGACTTTGGCCAACAAACCAATGCCGTCTCGGATCTTGAGTGAGAATCACTCAATGGAAGGAAAGACGCTTAATATTGAGCGAGGGTTTTTCGCGTGCAAATTGGCAACCAATTTATTATCTTTGTTAAGGTCTCATCATCATACACTCTTAAATATGCATTCTAAACACATAATAAAGCACATATGAAATAAAATAATAATGATATGCGGATGGATACTTTACATTGATCCTAGATCAAATCTCTCTCTTTCTCTCTCCAGCTAGCACTTGTATTACTTCTACCCGTTACACTACACTTCTAAAGAAACCTCATTTACATTGAGGGGAATAGGTGAGAAGAGAAATACAATGAGAATAGAGGTGATAAGGCTGGACACGCAGGTCCAATTAATAAATCAAATTTATTACAACAATTTCTAAAACTGCCCCACCCATATAATATCCATCCGATATACATTATTCATGCATCGCAACCATGTATTCATATAAGCATGTTATCAATCAATCTAATCAAATTAATTAATCTGATAATTAGTGATCATCCAATGTTCAAACAACGATTTGATTTTTGCTCGAGTCAAACTCGTTTTATGAATAAGTACTCAAAGTACGAACTCTTGAATTAAATTAAACTACATTATTAAATCCAATTTAATACGCATTTAATTCTAATTCACTATTTAATTCCAAATTAAATATGACACTTTTATTAATAAACTTTTTACGACTTAAATTCCAAATTTAATCGTTTTGGGTCTCAAAGCCCAATTAACATCTAATGTTTATTTAATTAAAGTCCAATGAGCTTTTAATTAATTTCTATAAGGCGTGGACTTTTGGTCAACTCGGGTCAAACCGATAACCAAAGTCCAATCCGGGAGTTACCCCATAAGCCTTTAAATTAATTTTGGCCCATCAGGCCCAATTAAATAATTAAGGTCCATTAAGTCATTATTGGACTTTTTGGATGCGGTTTTGGGCCCAATTGGATCCAACCAAATTGGCCTAAATCTAACTTGGTACAACCAAGCCCAAAAGCCCAATTACAACCTATAAGGCCCAATTTCCAAAATAAGCCCAAATTAATTAACTTATAAAATTCCAAATTCCATAATTAATTAACCTAAGTGTAATACACAATTAATTATCCAATTAACATTTCTAAAACATCAATTAGCCTAATTAATCATGCACTTTAACATTAAATAGTGTCCAACATAATTCTATCAAAATCAAACCCAATTTACATGCTTAAAGTCTCGGTAATTAGGGGTTTTTCAATCCGATTCGGTTTCAATCCAATTGAATCCACAATCATCATTTCCCAAATCAATTAAACTCATCCAATGAATCAAAATACAAAAAACACAATGAATTTCATATCCAATTGAATTCGGCCAAGCCTACTTTAATTTGGGAAAAATGTTCCAAATCAAAATTCAATCCAATTAAACTTCAAAACAACATTACCCACTTGTTTTAAGTCATCCAATGATCAAACAAATAAAATCACCAAGAAATTTAGGGTTCTTTAATTTCGGCCAACATAAGCAATTTGGGGAAATTTGTTCCAAACAGAATTTCAACAAATTGATCCAATCAATCTTAAATTAAACATACTTTAAGCATTCTCATTCATCCAATTTCACAAAATATGCTCAAAATCAAGTTTACCCAAATTTGTCACTTTAGGCCAACACAAAAAATTGGGGAAATTTGTTCCAAACACAATTTCTTCAAATTGATCTAATCAATCATTAATTCAACAATATTTAAGCATACTTAATCAATCAATTCAACCAAATCAAGCTTCAATTGATTTTACCCAATTTGTCATGCCCAAAATTTGGGGAAAATTGAATCCAATCCAATTTCATGAAATTGATCATGCACAACTTCAATTCATCAACATACAAGCATACTTAATCATCCAATTTAACCAAATCATGCTTCAATTGATTATCCCCAATTTCAAACCCTAAAAGTTTCATGCTTGATAATAGCTCAAGATACCATTGTTGGTTTCTAATATAGGTCCCAAGATCAACAAAATCAAGCACAAAAACGTATGAATACATCAAAGGAATAAGGCGGAATACATACTCACATTGATTGGTTTGATGCTAGGAAGAACAAAAGCCTTCAAGCCCTCTCCAAAGGTTAGCAATGGCTTCTCCAAGACATGTAATGGCTCGGTTTTGATGCTCCTTGAAGGTCCAAGATTCGGCCATGAAAGACTCCATTGAAGCTCCAAGCTTCAAGCTTTCCATGCTCATGTGTTCACTACCCTATCACCTTGTATTGACCCATGGTGTGCTAGCACTTCTCTTCATCCTTGCTTCTCCATTTAATTCGGCCATAACCAGAATTTTTGGGAAGAAAAGAGTTCCAAACCGTGAATGAAGAAGGAGGGAAAAGAGAGGGAGAAGAGAGAAAACGTAAAAGGGAGAGAGAGTGAGAGAAAAAGAAATATGTATTTTGTTTTTATATATTTTATTTTCCAAAAATAAAATAAAACAAATACACAAACCTTTTCAAATCTCAAAAAGTCACAAAGCAAAAAGTGCTTTTCAATCATCTCATATCACTATTCACATCACATCTCTTCACTTTATTAAACTGACAACATGTCAAGTCACATCACATCACTCAAAGTGACAAGTGATTTGACAATTGATGCGACTAGCGATTTGACATTTGATGTGACTTGCGTCCCACGCTCGAATTCGAAATACGAATGCGCTCGCAATCACTCTCGGGCTCGGGTTCGCTAATTTCAAATTAACGAATTTTCCGTCGCGTCGTAATTAAATGATTACGCCTAGCGAAATCACTATTCACGTCGCTAACGAATTAATTCTAAATTAATTCGTTCGCCCAAATTAAAATCTAATTTTAATTCCGCGTCGAAATCCAATTTCGTATAATATATCGAATATATTATTGTATCGATTAATTCCAAATTAATCGTTCTCTCTCTTTAATTAATATTTTATCCCAGATAAAATATCTCTGTAATTAATGCCAGATTAATTTTCTCTCTCATCGAATTAATCGCAGATTAACTCTCTCTCTCTTCTAATTAATCCCAGATTAATAAAAGTGCGAGTCATACGTCATCGGTGAATCTTTGGGAAGCGACCCATGAGATCCCCGGATATGTTGGCAGTAAATACGGTTATCGGACTATCCGAATACGTACGTACCAAGTACTACATTTATACCGATTTACAAGACAAGGTTGGCTTCTAGCAAAGCGCCATGCCTACCCAATTCTCCGGAAATATCCTTATAGGAATATGTGATCTATATCAAGCGTAGTATACCGAAGTATTGCATATTTCTGTCCAGTATCGGATGTTCACGTGCAAAGCCTGGGGCTGGAATTGTGTCTGCCCCGTACGAAGCACATATCGGATGTCTGGTAACTAGTCTCTATAATCGGATATACATTACCTAGTCATAATATCCCGATAGCTCGAGCATTTAAGAGAACGAGTTCCGTATCCTACGTGACCATCATCTCCACTATGACTGGAGTGATACTTCCGTCTTGACATCACACCCAACACACTACGATTCCCAATATACCCAGTATCGGCGTACACAGAACCGGTTAAAGCCCTGGACGACCTCAACTAAAGTATATTGATTGTCGTATGTATTAGCGGTGCAAGTCTCAGGTTAAGACTAAATACACCTACCCTGATTGCAGACTCCCATAGACACATAGTCATACTACCAATGGGATTCCGTGGGAGGTCTATCCAGAGCGAAGCTGTTTCCCGTACCATCGGTAAAACACAACCTCCTATTACACTTGCATGAGTATCCTATACTCAAATATATGAGAACTATGTCGTTGTGCCCTCACAAACGCGCACAAGTGCAATACTAGTCTTTTACGTATTTATCGATGTCCAATCTCGATAATACTCTGACTAGGGATATTTAATGATTTATCCTTCGTGGACTGATAATGTCTCATATCATTCTCATCCAGGAACAAATCATAGGGACCTCTCATCATTTATATATCTAGGTGATCTAATCACAAATGATAAGAGTGCAATCTTCTTTGTCACATAGTTAATTTGTACAACAACACCGTGATCTGTACAAATAGTGACGCTATGGGTCATAATTGTCCAACACAAGAATCTCACATGATTCTTCCGCTGTGGCCACAGTCTTAAGCACCGAACGCACATATCTACCCGCGAACTGGAATACTACTTTTATAAGAAAATATTATCGGAGAGAGTGGCGATTCTCTATTATTGTTGGACAGTTATGACCCATAGCGTCACTATTTGTACAGATCATGGTGTTGTTGTATAAATTAAATATGTGACAAAGGAAATTGCTCTTTTATCATTTGTGAATAGATCACCAAGATGTATAAATGATGAAAGGTCCATATGATTAGTTCATGGATTGAGATGATATGAGACAGTATCAATCCATAAAGGTTTAATCATTAAATATCCCTAGTCGTAGTATTATCGAGATTGGACATCGATAATACGAAATATACTAGTATTACACTTGTGCGCGTTGTGGAAGCATAATGACATAGTTCTCATATATTTGGGTATAAGATACTAATGCAAGTGTAGTAGGAGGTTGTGTTTTACCGATGGTACGGAAAACAGCTTCACTCTGGATAGTCCCCTCGGAATTCCATTGGTAGTATTACAATGTGTCTATGAAAGTCCGAATCAGGGTAGGTGTATTTGGTCTTAACCTGAGACTTGCACCGCTAATACTTGCGACAATCAATGTACTTTGGTTTTGGTTGTCCAGGGCTTTAACAGGTTCTGTGTACGCCTCTTCTGGGTATATTTAGAATCGTAGTGTATTGGGTGTGATGTCGAGATGGAAGTATCACTCCAGTAATAGTGGAGATGATGATCACGTAGGATACGGAACTGGTTCTCTTATATGCTGCAACTATCGGGATATTTTGACTAGGTCATGTTTATCCGATTATAGAGACTAGTTACCAGAGATCCGATATGAGCTTCGTACGGGGCAGACACATTTCCAGCCCCAAGCCTAGCACGTGACATCCGTTACTGGATCGAAATACGCAATACTACGTATACTACGCCTGATATAGATCACATATTCCTGTAAGGATATTTCTGGAGAATTGGGTAGGCATGGCGCTTTGCTAGAAGCCAACCTTATCTTATAAATCGGTAAAAACGTAGTACTAGGTACGTACGTGTTCGGATAGTCCGACGACCGGATTTACTGCCAACATATCCGGGGATCTCATAGGTCACTTCCCGAAGATTCACCGATGACGTATGACTCGCACTTTATTAATCTGGGATTAATTAGATGAGAGAGAAAATTAATCTGGGATTAATTACGGAGATATTTTATCTGGGATAAAATATTAATAAAAGAGAGAAAACGATTAATTTGGAATTAATCGATAAAATAATATATTCGATATATTATACGAAATTGGATTTCGACGCGGAATTAAAATTAGATTTTAATTCGGACGAACGAGTTAATTTAGAATTAATTCGTTAGCGACGTGAATAGTAATTTTGCTAGGCATAATTATTTAATTACGACGCAACAGAAAATTCGTTAATTTGGAATTAGCGAACCTGAGCCCGGGAGTGTTTACGGGCGCACTCGCATTGCGAATTCAAGTGCGGCCCACAAGTCACATCAAGCGTCAAATCACTAGTCAATCAATTGATGTGATGTCTAGTCACTTTGAGTGATATGACAACTTGTCATTGTGATTGATGGTGGTAGTTGCAAAGCTTTAATGCCTTGACTTTTTGGATTTGGAAATTGGTTTTTTGTATTTTGATTTTTGGAAAATCAAAAACAAATATATAACACAATTTCTTTTTTCTCTCTCTCACCATCATTCACGGTTTGGGAACCATTTCCCTCCTTCTCTCCCATTCGGCTTTTGAAGCCATTCTTCTTCTTGCTTGGCCGAGTAAAAGGAGAAGCCAAAGAGAAGATTGTGGCAATCTTCTTGTGCTAGCATACTTAAGGGTCATCCTAAGGTGATAGGGAACCGCACATGTGAGCTTGGAATCACCATTAACATTGCTTGGATCTTGGAACATCATTGGAGCACACTTGGAGGTGATTACCGAATTTTGGAGCCCAAAAATCTGCTACTACGGAGAGCTCAATGAGCCAATAAAAGATTTTTGTTGTCCCTCGAGTCGCAAAAGCCGATCGATGTAAGTATTTCGCAACTTCTTCGAGTATTCACATGTATGTTTCATTGCTTAAAACGATCCCGGTTAGACCGTAGAAACCCAACAGTTATATCTTTACAAACTTCATGTGTTTCAACAAATGACCCAATCATAACCTTCTGATCGGATATTTTGAACCGGGGAAGGAGAATGTCAAAGTTATTTGATCCATACATAATATTGTAAAGACCTCAAGTCAAAGGACTAGTCATATAATCGATACATGAAAGTTCTCACAGACACATGAGATAAACACTCCATATGAAAACTTTCGGCGATCAGTTCGATGGACACGAGCAACTCATGCATCCATGTGATACACCAAGCGGACGGATCTCCGCTAGTAGCCTATGAGATCGGCTACCCCACTTAAGGGCAGATCATATCATCATGCTAGTCTCTCTACTTTGTGAACGCCCAGATTATTCACAAAACTATGACTATGAACATTTAAGAGTAATGATTCTCATAAGGCATGGAAGCCATCGTCTTATTACTCCAAGGGCTTTATTACAGTGTTGATGATTAATATAAGTTATGTAAGACACGTATAATAAAGATTGTCATTTTATTAATTAATGAAAATATTACAAATACATATACATATAGCCCATCCACAAGTTGGGTATAGGGAATATCCCTAACAATCTCCCACTTGCACTATAGCCAACTAGTATGAATCTGGACACCATACTCTCGGGTGTGCCTATCATGCTTTTGATTAGTCAGCCCTTTAGTCAGAGAATCGGTAAGATTATCTTCTGTGGGTATTTTCTCTATAATAACTTCTTTTCTCTCAACAATCTCCCTGATGAGATGAAATCGCCTGAGTACATGCTTGGATTTCTGGTGGGACCTTGGTTCCTTTGATTGAGCAATGGCGCCCGTGTTGTCATAGTACATCGTGACGCCATTCTTTATCGCGGGAAGCTCTTCCATCTCTGTGATGAACTTCTTTATCCAGACTGCTTCTTTAGCTGCCTCAGATGCTGCAATATACTCGGCTTCAGTGGTGGAGTCCACTGTAGTTGACTGCTTTGAGCTTTTCCAACTTACAGCACCGCTATTTAATGTAAACAGATATCCTGTTTGTAATATGCTGTCATCTCTATCGGTCTGAAAGCTCGCATCACAGTAACCAATTACTTTCATCTTAGAATAATCTTCGTATTTCAAAAACACATCCTTAGTTCTTCTCAGATACTTGAGGATTGTTTTGACAGTTGCCCAATGTTGCTCACCAGGATTTGCTTGATACATGCTCGTTATACTAAGAACATAAGAGACATCAGGTCTTGTACATAGCATGTCGTATATGATCGATCCTATTACTGGAGCATAAGGGATCCTACTCATATGTTCTCTATCTGAAGGAGTATATGGACATTTCTCCTTAGATAATTTGATTCCATGACAAGTAGGTAAATTACCTCTTTTGGAATCTTCCATTTTGAACCTTTTCAAAACTTTATCTATTCACGTAGATTGAGAAAGTCCTAACAACCTCTTAGATCTATTACGGTAGATCTTAATGTCGATGATGTAGGCTGCTTCTCCCAAATCTTTCATGGAGAAATTCTGAGATAACCATTGCTTGGTGGCTTGCATCATGGGAATATCATTCCCGATGATTAATATGTCATCGACATATAATACAAGAAATATAACACCACTCCCACTACTTTTCCTGTAAACACAAGGCTCGTCTACATTTTTGATGAAGTCAAATTCTTTGATTGTCTCATCAAATCATATATTCTAACTTCTGGAGGCTTGTTTGAGTCCATAAATGGATTGTTTAAGCTTGCATACTTTATTATGATCATCCTTAGATGCAAACCACTCAGGTTGTGTCATATAGACATCCTTTACGAGGTTCCTATTAAGGAAAGTTGTTTTGACATCCATCTGCCAAATCTAATAATCAAAGTGTGCAACTAGTGCTAGTAAAATTTGAATGCACTTTATCATTGCAACAGGCGAGAAGGTTTCATCATAGTCAATTCCTTGGATTTATCTATAACCTTTCGCCACCAACCTAGCCTTATAGGTTTGGATGTTGCCTTCTGTATCAGTTTTATGCTTGTAAATCCACTTGCAGCCTATGGGTTTTATCCCTTCAGGTGCATCCACCAAGTCCCAGACTTGATTCTGATACATAGAGTCTATTTCGGATTTCATGGCCTCAAGCCACTTGACTGAATCAACGTCACGCATTGCTTCGTCATAACTGGTGGGATCGTCATTATCAATGACCTGATCATGTTCCTCATCAATATGGAAACCATATCTTTCAGGCTCATATCTTTCCCTACCAGACCGTCTAAGTTCATAACCTTGTGGTTGTTCCGTCGCTGCCCTTTTGAGGGGCCTGGGGTTTAGTTCTATGTTAGTTTGTTCTTCTCGTACCTCATCGAGGTCAAGTCTACTCCCACTATATTTCTTGAGAAGGAATTCATTCTCTAGAAATTTAGCATTTTGTGAGACAAATGTTCTTTTTTCATTTGGGACATAGAACACGTATGCTCTTGAGTTCAATGCATATCCTACAAACTTACATTTAACTGCCCTATCATCCAATTTGTTAGTTTGTGTGAGCTTGACATATGCGTCACATCCCTAAATTCTTAGATAACTAAGACTATGATGTTTCCCAGACCATAACTCATATGGTGTTTGACTAACAGTCTTAGAAGGAACTTGGTTTATTAGTAGTGTTGCAGTTTCTAAAGCAATACCCCAAAATGAAAGTGTAGATCCGTGTCTGGTATCATTGATCGGACCATATCTAATAATGTCTGATTTCTCATTTCGGAGACCCCATTATGATGTGGAGTTCCCGGAGGAGTCCACTGTGAAACAATGCCATTTTCTCTCAAGTAATCTTGAAATTCGTTGCTTAAGTATTCATCACCTCGGTCAGACCTTAGTGACTTAATACTTTTATTAAGCTGGTTTTCTACTTCAATCTTGAAGTCTTTAAATTTCTCAAAGGCTTCAGATTTGTACCGCATAAGGTACACATACCCATATCGCAAATGATCATCGATAAAGGTAATGAAGTAGGAGAATCCAGCTCAAACGGTGACTGACATTGGTCCGCATACATTAGAGTGTATGAGTTCTAATGTCTCCGCTACATGCTGTCATTTACCTTTGAAGGGTAATTTGGTCATTTTACCAAGTAAACAAGACTCACAAGTTCCATGAGGTTTATATTTGAAGGGTTTGAAATACCCATCCTTATGTAGATTAGTTAATCTTGTTTCATTGATATGACCTAAGCGACTGTGCCATAGAAGTGATTCATTGAGATTATTCGAGTTAACGTTGTATATATTAGAGGTTGAACATTCTTTGTTAGTTTGTAAGACATAGATACCATTATTCAAAATACCATCTTAATATTTTATTTCATTGAAATAAATAGAACTTTCATTACAACTTATTAGGCATGAAAAGCCTTTATTACATAAAGAAGAAATTGAAATGATGTTCTTTACTAGAGAAGGTATATAAACACAATCTTCTAAGTCTAAAACTAAACCATTCAGCAAAACTAATGAATAAGTCCCCACGCACAATGCAGCCAGTTTTGCTCCATTACCCATGCGTAAGTCAACCTCCCCATGACGGAGTCTCATACTGTTTCTCAGGCCTTGCACATTGTTACACAAGTGAGTCCCACAACCGGTGTCAAGTACCCAAGTAGAGGGTTCAGAGTTTTGAGAATATAGTTCAATCATATACAACATACCTGAAGCATTGGGCTTCTTGGCCTCTTGGGCTTCCCTAGCTTCCTTGGCTTTGAAGGATCTGCAGTCTTTCTTCGAATGACCCTTCTTTCCATAAAAGAAACATTTCTCTTTTCCTTTTTTCTTCTCCACCTTACCATTGGGCTTTAGGTGATCTGGAGCCTTGGCCTTGCCCTTATTTTTCTTTGGGCCTCGTGGCTTCAAGTTCGTACCCGTAAGCATGACGGAGGTTTTAAGCTCCGATTTTAAGTCGTTCTATGCTTACTTTATCAGATTGTACAATTCTTCTAAAGTAGCTTCTTTATCAGACAGATGAAACTGCATAATAAAGTTAGAGAATTCTTTTGGTAAGGACTGAAGAATTAGATCGTGACCTATCTCATAATCCATGATGAACCCGAGGTTGGCCAATTTTTCAATGTGGCTAATCATCTTAAGCACATGTCCACTAACAGATCCTTTATTATACCTTGTTTGGAATAAGGCACATGACACTTGGAATCTCACGGTATGAACGGAAGTTGCATACAACTCCTTCAAGTGAAAGATGATGGTTTGAGCATCAATATCTTCGTGAGCTTTCTGAAGTTCATCCGACATAGAGCCAAGCATTATGCAAACTGTTTGCTCATCATCATCGACGTGTTTCTTCCAAGCATCAAATGTATCTTGGTCAGCATCTTCTGCGGGTTCAAGGGAAATGTTCTTTAAAGAACATAGAAAATCTTTTCTTGTCGTAAGAAAATTTTAAGGTTTCTATACCAGTCATTGTCGTTGTCCCCTTTGAGCTTATGCTCATCAAGGATGGAATGAAGTGATACTCTATTTTCCATTTGAATGTTTGTTAAATATTTTAACCCACCTGTTAAGAGAAAATGTTAAAATTAGGAATATGTTTTCATTAATGTTTCATAATAGCATAGGCTTTTAATATTATGAAGTTGCTCTCACTCAATTGTTTTAAAATTTTAAGCAAATCGCATCAACCCCAATATGATGGATTTTCTGTGGGCAAGGATCCCATTATCATCATTTCATAACTCCGACTAGGGCCGGTCGTTATAAAATATGATAATTAGGTAGGTTCCCAACCAATTTATGATATAAATCACAATTCATTGATCATTGGGTTGGACAATCAAACATGCCATAGCTTATGCTAGTCCTTGTGGACACCCAATCTTTGCCGCTAAGTTATAAGACCACGCCTAAGGGTCGCTGCATCTTATAACTCAGAAAAGTTAAAACATTGTCAATAGTACGATTTAGGGACAAATTGGTATTGGTCAGTCTGGTAAAGCCTAGTCCTGCCAATACGGTTTAAGCCCTTTGGGTCTATACTTTACAATGGGAGGCAAATTTTAGACTTAAATTATTATTGAGGATTTTAGAAAGTTTAAGTGAATAACTGTCAAATGGATTCCTCCATTGAAAATTCCCCAGAGGGAGGTGGAGCGAACTCTTTTAAATACCCTTACCTCTTAGGCTCTTATTGCCTTGGTGACAGGAATAAACAATAGATCCTCCAAATTAGTCCAACACTTTAAATATGCTTTAAGGTAAGATTTGAGTAAATGATTATTTAGATGTCTTCACAGCTTTTCCTTTTGGCTATAAAAAGGTAGTGAGTGAAGGAAGACACCAAATCATTATCTAACTCTGGTAATACCTTTGATTAAATTAACTTTAGTTTGGAAAGTTTTATTAACCCCTTGGTCCCAACACACTTGTATCTTTTATAATGTCTTTTGTTATAAACAATTGATTTATATTTATTAGCCTTAAAGGTAAAAAATCTCTAAGTTCATCACGAAATAATTACTTAGCTAAGGGATAAGCAATACACTCTTTATTTCTTCGAAAGTATCTAGATGCTTGCACCCTAAAATAATCATGCCAATTATAATCATACATAGAATCATCAAGCATATGAGTTTTAATATGTTGGAACTATTTTAGGTATTAAATAACTTTGATTAATATTTAATTATGATATTGCATTTTATTTTATTCAAATAAATTTACTATTCAC
Source organism: Zanthoxylum bungeanum (assembly GCA_019454045.1). Classification (NCBI taxonomy): domain Eukaryota; kingdom Viridiplantae; phylum Streptophyta; class Magnoliopsida; order Sapindales; family Rutaceae; genus Zanthoxylum; species Zanthoxylum bungeanum. The sequence goes on along the minus strand of SKCR01044460.1, from coordinate 16,224 downwards.
GTTTTTCTGCAGACGTGTGAACTTTAAATTCAATTTCACAATTCAAATCTTAACCAAATCATGCAAAACTTCTACCTAAAATTACGTTCAGGGTGTTAGCTTTCCAACGAGCTTTTAAACACCCAATGTCGAGTTCAAATGAGAGAGAACTAATCAAAACAAAAACGACGCGTTGATACCACAGTTGGGAAGCGGCCGCGAGTGCGCAGCAGAAAATAAAAAATTATGATGCCGCTTTCCCTTTGCCCAAGACCCATTTGTTTTTATTATTCTACAAGCCTAGGCATGTTACTATATATTCTAAGCATAAAACTCATAAAACATGCAAAGAACATAAACCTAAACATGCTAACTATCATAAGAACTCTAATTAAAATAAAGAAAGAAAAAGACTTACTTGAACCGAAGACTTCTCCACTCTTCCCTCCAATCTACAAGCTTTTCTCGAAATCAACAAGCTCTTCCACGTTCCAAAGAGCCACCCAAGTGTGTGGCCTCCAAAGGTCCACACACCAAAGCCAAAACTCAACGGCAAGACTACGCCTTGAGTACATGGGTATTTTGCCCTTGGTGCTAGCCTAGGAGAATACTTCAAAACTTTTAACTTGAGATTCCTCTAGTCAATTAGACTTAAGGATCCTTAAAATCAGTTTCTTACTCATAAAATTTAGAGTTGCTCACTTATAAAATCCCAAGATATGAAAGGTTTTGGTGTAGCAAATTTGTAAAGAATTCTTTGGGTTTATATAGTGCTCCAAAGACAACAAAATTAATTAAGAATCCGATGTGGGATAAAAGCTAATTTAATTTTAGCCATTGAATCTTAATTTAGTGGTTTAATGATATTATAAAACCCTAATAAGAGTTTGGGCCGAATTGGAATTCAAAACAAATAAAATTTTTTTTACTATTCACGTGAATAGTAATTTTTTTTAATTCCAATTCCCAAAGTGCCCCTATCATCATTCACCAATCCCTAAGTCACTATGGAACCTCATAAATGATCTGTTCAATAACTAAACACATTGAACCATTTATGAACAATTCATACAGCAATCATATATGTTGTTATATTTGTATTGTGCACTGTTAACCATTGATTTCGACTTTGTTGTGTGTGACCTTTTGGGTTCCCCTCAAGTTGGACATGAAATGAATCGTGATAATTTATTCGAACATAAATTATCCTCCGATCAGATGGTCGTTCGATTTCAATGACCAAGGTTGACATCTAGCAACATGCCAAGGCCCCCAAATGAGAAGGAAATATATATATACCCATTCTGTATGCGATTTACATATGATACGGTCTCTCGTCTCACTGTATCCCCACCTATTGACCTAGGGTACGGAAAGTGTCTACCCATATGGTCAAAGGTATGATGTTGATAGTGTCATGAATCATGCTAACCCAAGAATCTCACATGATTCTTCCATTGTGGCCACAGTTTTAAGCATTGATCGCACATATCAACCCGCGAACTGGAATACTACTCTTATAAGAAAATATTATCCGAGAGAGTGACGATTCTCTGTTATATCTTCACAAACTTCATGTGTTTGAACAAATGACCCAATCATACCCTTATGACCGGATCTTTTGAACCGAGGAAGGAGAATGTCAAAGTTATTTGATCCACACATAATATTGTAATTACCTCAAGTCAAATTACTAGTCATATAATCGATACATGAAAGTTCTCACAGACACATGAGATAAACACTCCATGTGAAAACTTTCGGTGGTCAGTTCGATAGACACGAGCAACTCATGCATCCTTGTGATACACCAAGCGGACGGATCTCCGCTAGTAGCCTATGAGATCGGCTACCCCATTTAAGGGCGAATCATATCATCATGCTAGTCTCTCTGCTTTGTGAACGCCCAGATTATTCACAAAACTATGATTATGAACATTTAAGAGTAATGATTCTCATAAGGCATGGAATTCATCGTCTTATTACTCCAAGGGCTTTATTACAGTGTTGATGATTCATATAAGTTATGTAAGACACGTATAATAAAGATTTTCATTTTATTAATTAATGAAAATATTACAAATACATGTACATATAGCCCATCCACAAGTTGGGTATAGGGCATATCCCTAACAGATTGGCCCTTCATGAGTATCTCATAATTAGAACTGGGTCATAATGTCTGTTACACCCCATTAAATATTTTTACATTAAGTTCCATTGATTCTATAATAAATGATTTATCAATAACCATTATGAATGTTAATCTTTCTATTCGTGATAGAAAGACTTGAGCGCTCTAATCATTCAAGTACTGAATCAACCCTTAAGGATGATGCTCATATACTTCTCGCAATAAGGAGTGAACTCCTTATCTATGTGAAACGTCCCCAGCTACACATAAAATGATGTCCCCAAATTATGTAGCTATTGGTCGGGATTGTTATACCAAACTCACCTTTGTAAATCAAAGGACATAGCCTACCATGCAGAAGTTCGCAATACACTCAGGATTCAGATCAATCCATATATGACCATCTAGTATATTGAAATGAATTTCTTTATTCAACGGTTATTATAAGAAACTCATTTTTATCTAGGTCCAGTCCTATATTATAGCATCATATAAGGTGCATTCATTCTCATGTCTCCACATGGACGATCCTGGATCAAAGTCACCATACAATTATAGAATGGACCACAGCTATAGATAAACCGTAAAAAAATACCCGCTTTGTTTGCTCTTTATGGACTATTTTAGATTACTAACTTCAGATATAAATCTTCTTGTGTATGACACTCATATACTGAGCCCGAAGGCACATAAGTAATCTAGGGTAAACAAGGTCCCTTCATGAATCAAGTAGCTGCAAAGAAGAACAAACATGGTTAGTGGATCCAGAATCAATAATTCATGCAGACTTATCATCCTCCACTAATAGAGATTCAATAATAAGTAAATCGTATTTACCTGCAGCCTTTTACGCTATTAGCTCAGCAAGGTATTTAGGACAGTTCCATTTCCAATACCCATCTTTGTTGCAGTGGAAACATTTTCCCTTAGGCTTGGCATCCTTGAAGCCTTTCTTGTTCTTCTCCTTCATAGGCTTTGTCTTAGCCTTCCTAGAGCCTTTATTCTGGTTCTTGGTAGATTTAGAATATTCAGCAACATTTGCCTCTCCACAGGGCCTACGAGGATCCACCAGCATGGACTCCTAATGGGTGGGCTCACATAGCAGATGAGTCAAAGTAAAAGACAATTTGTTCGTAATATAGTTGCTTTTAAACTGTAGGAAACTCTTCGAAAGAGTTTCCATGATCAAGGTCACCATGCTACGCTCATCAATATGAGCTCCATGAGTTTCGACCGTATTGAGATAAGTCATTGTAAGAACCACTTTTCTAGCGCAGCGGAAACACGTGGGCACCCAGGATCGGACAAGAAAAATTTTTCTGCCCTTTTCTCTTCAAGGCCGAATGTTACCAGCTCTCCCACTGAAATTTTTCTTCTAATTTCAATAAAATTTCAGCCCCTGAACATCAGTAAAAATTTGAACCATTTTGGACCCGAAATACGCCCAGCTCGCTGCCCAAATCATCCCTTGTTTGCATCAATTGCCACTGAGTTTCAGTTTTGATTTTTTAGATAAAATCAGCCCAAAATAGTCATAAAACACCCCTATATATTTCCATGAATTATGGATTAAAAGGAAATCAAATCGAGCCTCATTACACAATTTTTGTGTGCGACAGTGAGAAGAAAATTGGTCATTGTCGTGTGGTATATTTAAGAGAACAAGATGATGAATTTGGTTCATCACCAAATAGCCTTTTGTGCTATATCTAGTCACCAATAGAAAATAGGGTGGGCTATCCTCACAAATAAATCTCTAAACTCTTTAAAGATTAAAAGTCACACTAGTTTTATTTTTGGTTTTTACTTTCTTTTGTTCTTCTTTTTCTTGTCTCAACATTTGAGAGAATTCTAAGAACAAGAGAGAGAACCGCAGTTATAGATAAACCACAAACAAAGTACCCTCTTTGTTTGCTCTCTATGAACTATTTTAGATTACTAACTTCAGACTTAAATCCTCTTGTATATAACACTCATACACTAAATCTGAAGGCACATGAGTAATCTATGGTAAACAAAATAATTTACAATATGTGATATTAAACAAACACTTTGATAAATGAATAATGTATCACTTTATTTAATAAAATATAATTTCGTTTACATTACGTGAAGCTTTAGGGCATATATCCCAGAAATCTCCCACTTGCACTAGAGCAAATGAGACATGTCACGTAATCCTAGACAATATAGGTGACCTTCAAACACTTCAGCCGACAAGGTCTTTATAAATGGATTCGCAAGGCTCTCTGCGAATGAAATCTTTGTGACATAAATGTCTCCTCTCTACAATATTTCCCTGATGAGATGATATTTTCTCTCTATGTGTTTTCCCTTCTTGTGGCTCCTTGGTTCCCTTTTGAATTTGTCACTGCACCACTATTATCGCAATGAAGTGTGAGTGATTTATCCATATCTGAAATAACTTTCAGATCTTCCAAGAACTTATGGAGCCAGACTACTTCCTTAGCTGCAACATACTCAACCTCCATGGTGGAGTTAGCAATACAAGATTTCTTCATACTTCGCCATACAATAGCTCCACCACCTAAGGTAAACACTAATCTAGATGTTGATTTTCTAGAATCGACATCCGTCTGAAAATTAGAGTCTGTATATCCCCTTAGGAACATATCCTCACCGGAATACAAAAGCATATAACTTCTTGTTCTCTTAAGATACTTGAGAATGTGTTTCACAGCCTCCTAATGATCCAATCCTAGGTTAGACTAAAACCTACTAACTACTCCTATTGCAAAGCAGATGTCTGGTCATGTACATAACATAGCATACATGAGACTAACAACTGCTAAGGCATATGGGATATGTCTGATTTCCTCAACTTTTTGCGGTGTCTTAGGAGATTGTTCTTTCGATAAATGAATTGCATGTCAATAAGGAAAATGGCCATTCTTGGAATTTTACATCCCAAATCACACAAGGATATTATCGATGTAGGATTCCTGAGACATAGCTAATAGTTATTTTTTACGATCCCGAAGAATCTAGATCCCAATAACATAATTAGCCTCTCCTAAATCTTTCATTTAAAACTGGTTAGCTAGTTGGGTTTTCATATCTGATAATATCTTTACATCATTCCCAATGAGTAAAATATCATCGACGTATAAAATGAGAAAAACCACCTTCCCGTTAATAATGACGCGCTTCCAAGACTTTATCGTGGTATCAAATCTTATGTTCCAAGATCAAGATGCTTGCTTGAGTCCATAAATGGACCTATGCAGTTTGCAAACCTTTTTCTTTTGACCTTGGGATATGAACCCCTATGATTGTACCATATAGATACACTCATCAATATTACCATTCAAGAACGCAGTCTTGACGTCCATTTAACAAATTTCATAGTCATAATATGCGGCAATGAATAGAAGAGTGTGGATGGATTTGAGCATGGCTACTGGTGAGAAATATTCCTCATAATCAACTCCATATTTTTGGGTATAACCCTTCTCATATTCTCCCATATTTCTCTTCTAGATCCACTTTCAACCTATGGGTTTTACCCCATCAGGTTTGTCTACAAGTTCCCAGACTGAGTTAGAGTACATAGACTCCATCTCGAGATTCATAGCTTTGAGCCATTCCTCTTTCTCAGAATCATCCATGGCATTATGATAGGTCAATGGATCATCTACCTCATCGTTGGAGGTGACAACTTGTTCCTCTCTAACTCCTAGATAACTATCAGGTTATCGTACAACCCTCCCACTACGTCTAAGCGGTAGATCATTCTGACATACTTGCATCTGACTCTCAGATGTCGAAGGTGTTATGTGTTTGTCAACTATTGTTGACGATGGCGTGTTGGTCGAACCAAAAAGTAAATCCTCGAGTAACACCTTACTACGAGGTTTGAACTCCCTAATATAGTCTTCCTCTAGAAACGTAGCATTTATCGATACAAAAACTTTGTTATCTTCAGGGCTATAAAAGAATCCACCCCTAGTATTCTTAAGATAGCCTATAAATAGGCACACATGTGAACGTGGCTCCAACTTAATAGTCTTATTCTTCAGCACATCTGCTGGACACCCCTATATGCGGAAATATCGTAAACTAGTTTTACGACCACTCCACAACTCTAAGAAAGTATCAGGAACATACTTAGATGGAACTACATTAAGGATATACATTGTTGTTTGCAATGCATACCCCCAGAATGAACTAGGTAGTGAGTTATAACTAAACATATATCTTATCATGTCTAGTAGGGTCTGATATCTCCCCTATACAACACCATTTTGTTGTGGTGTTCCTGGTGTTGTGAGCCGGGATACTATCCCATGCTCAACTAAGAATTCCTTGAAATCTCTGTTAAGGTATTCTCATCCACGATTCAATCGTAGACTTTTAATCGTCCTACCTAATTAGTTCTCAGCCTCAGCACGATACTCTTTGAACATTCCAAAAGTATCTGACTTGCGCTACATTAGGTAAACGTACCAATATCTTGAATAATCGACAATAAATATGAAGAAATATTTATAACCACCTCGGGCTCTTACATTCATCGGTCTGCAAATGTCCGAATGTATTAGCTCAAGTGGTTGATTGGCTCTTATATCTTTCCAGTAAAAGGTCTATTGGTCATCTTTCCTTCTAGAAATGATTCGCAGACTCGTAAAGTTCCAAGCTTTAACTAGTTTAAGGCTCCATTCTTTATCAGCCTATCTATCCGGTCAAGACTGATATGACCAAGTCTAAGATGCCACAGATATGCGTCATCATAAGAAAACATTTGTCATTTTTTTTAGGTTTCTTCAACCTTAAACATTTCCGTATTTAGTAGTGAGTTATATGTTAACAATCTTAACACATACAAGTATCTCCTAGTTTCTTTTTGCATATAGGTAATCCATTTTTGAAATAATAATTATTATTATTAAATAAAATGGAAACCATCATGCAATAGTTTTGAAACATAAATCAAATTTATGCAACAAAATAAGAATAAACAACACTTTGTTTAAATTCAAATACCTTTTATTTGAAAATTGAAAATCGGTAACTCCCACTGTTTTTACTGAAATAGCATCCCATGTCATGACTATCATAGTAAAGTTACCTTCAGCGAGGACTTTACATGTATCAAGTAGTTGTACCTTTAGCCTTACTAGTATTTATTTCTCTTCTTTACAGTTTTGAAAGACTAGGCAACACATGCCTCTCCATTAGGCTTACGAGGATCTATCAGCATGGACTCTTAATGGGTGAACTCATTTAACAGTTAGGTCAAAGTAAAAGACAACTTGTTCATAACATAGTTTCTTTTAAACTGTAGGAAACCTTTCGGAAGTGACCATCTGGCTTCGCTCGTCAATAGGAACTCCATGGGTTTTTGCGTTATTGAGATAGGTCATCATCCTCAAGGCGTGCTCTCAGACTGATGCCTCTTTCTTCATCCTCGGGTTTGAAAAATAGATTCGGCCAAGTAAGTAATTTTTTATTTAATTTTTGTAACATCAAAATCAATTACCATAATGGAAATGATGTTACAAAAATAAAAGATTATTTCCTATTAAAAGAGTTGTAACTTCCAAATAAAGTCCAATGGTTTCCAAAATCCAAAATTTTGAATTTAAACAATTAACATGTTACTTAATTATATCATATATAATTAAATGTCACGTGTTTAATTATCATATAATTATAAAAAAAAAACTATATATTAAACATTTAACATATAGTTTCAAGTGTGATAAAATAATATTATTAATCATATTAATAATATTTATACATTTGTGAGTATATAATTGGACTATCCAATTATACTAAATCCGCTATAGTATATCGAGCTAGCACGGGGACCAAATGGACCTACGGTTCCGAGCTCCAATAATCTCGAAATATTAATTAAGATCTTAATTAAATATTCTCAATTATTAACTTCTGGTTTTTCCACTAAAAACCCGAAGTTGCACTCTCGTTGTCGCAGAGAGTATTTTAAGTCGAACCAAGTCGGTGTCCATCGATATAGTCACTACATATAGATTAACCATTCACGAGTATTTCGTAATTAGAGCCGGATCATAATATCTGTTATACCCCTCTAATTATTTTTACCTTAAGTACCATTGATTCTCTAATGAATGATTTATTCATAAACTAGTTTTACGACCACTCAACAACTCTAAGGGAGTCTTAGGAATAGACTTATATGGAACTACATTAAGGATATGCATTGCAGTTTGCAATGCATATCCCCAGAACGAACTAGGTAGTGAGCTATAACTAAACATAGATCTCATCATGTCTAGTAAGGTCCAATTTCTCCTTTCTGCAACACCATTTTGCTATGGTGTTCCAGGTGCTGTGAGCTGGGATACTATCCATCTCTGTCAAGGTATTCTCCTCCACGATATGATCGTAGAGTTTTGATTATTTTACCTAATTGGTTTTCAACCTCATCATGATACTCTTTGAACTTTTCAAAAGTATCTGACTTGTGCTGCATTAGGTAAACATACCCATATATGGAATAATCGTCAATAAATATGATGAAGTATTCATAACCACCTCGGGTTCTTACATTCATCGGTCCGTAAACGTCCGAATGTATAAGCTCAAGTGGTTAACTGGCTCTTATACCTTTTCCAGTAAAAGAACTCTTGGTCATTTTCCTTCTAAATAGGATTCGCAGACTGGTAAAGTTCCGAGCTTTAACTGGTTTAAGGCTCCGTTCTTTATCAACCTATCTATCTGGTTAAGGCTGATATGACCAAACCTAAGATGCCACAGATATGTGTCATCGTGAGAAATATTTTGGCGTTTAGTTTTAGGTTTCTTAACCTTAAACATTTCAGCGTTGAGCAGTGACCTATGTGTTAACGTTCTTAACACACACAAGTTATTTTCTGAGATTCCTATACATATGGTTAATCCATTTCTACCAATAATAACCAAATTGCTATTAAAAGAAACTGAAAGCCATCATCCAAGATTTTAGAAACATGAATCAATTTCCTGCGAAAACCAAGAATGAATAACACATTGTTCAAATTTAAATAACTATTATTTGTAAATTTAAACTGGAAACTCCCACTGCTCTTGCTGAAATGGCATCACATGTCTCAACCCTCATGGTGTAGTCACCTTCAGCAAGGTCCATCCAAGAGTCAAGTAGCTGTAAAGAAAAACAAACATGGTTAATGGCTCCAGAATCAACAATCCAAGCGGATTTATCATCCTCCACTAATAGAGATTCGATAACAAGTAAATCATATTTACCTGAAACCTTTTTCTCATTTAGCTCAGCAAGGTATTTAGGACAGTTCCTTTTCCAATGCTTGTTTTTGTCACAGTGGAAACACTTTCCCTTGGGCTTGGCATCCTTGGAGCCTTTCTTGTTCTTCTTCTTCATTGGCTTAGCCTTAGCCTTCCCAGTGTTATTCTTCTTCATCTTTGCAGATTTAGAAAACTCGGCAACATTTGCCTCAGCACTGGGCTTACGAGGATCCACAAGCATTGGCTCATAGTGGGTGAGCTCATTAAGCAGCTGGGATAAAATAAAAGTCAACTTGTTCATAATATAGTTGCTTTTAAACTGTAGGAAACTCTTCGGAAGAGTTTCCATAATCATGGTCATTGGCTACGCTAGTCAATACGAGCTCCATGGGTTTCGGCAGTATTGAGATAGGTCATCATCCTTAAGATATTCTCTCGGACTGATGTCATATCCTATATCCTAGCAGTCATCGTTAAGACCATGGCCTCATGACATTGATGCTCTGAAGGCTGACCGAACATGCCCGGCAATTACTCCATCATCTGAGATGCTGAAGCCATAGGTTCATACTTTGCAGCAAGAACCTCAGACATCTCTGCCAGCAAGTAGTAGCGGGTTTTCTCTTTAGTTGCGACCCATTTCTGATAGGCATCGCGCACAGTTTGGCCACCGTTTCTGGCCGGCTCGGGAGGACACTCCTCCGTCAGGACAAACTTTAGGTCTTCGCAGACCAGGATATCGTTCATGTTACTTTTCCACTTAACATAATTTTCTCCCGTTAATTTATCCTTTGAGAGTATGGAAATATTTGGAGAAACCATGGCTGAAAAATAAAATAAACATGCATTTAACATTCATTCTTTGCATATTAAAATTATCAAATAATCGATAAATTAATATATTCGATATATTAAACGAAATTGGATTTCGACGCGGAATTAAAATTAGATTTTAATTCGGGCAAACGAATTAATTTAGAATTAATTCGATAGTGATGTGAATAGTAATTATGCTAGGCGTGATTATTTAATTAAATTAGATTTAATTACGATGCAACGAAAAATTCGTTAATTTGGAATTAGCGAACCCGAGCTCAGGATTATTTGCGAGCGCATTCGCATTTCAAATTCGAGTGCGGCACGCAAGTCAAATCAAGCGTCAAATCACTAGTCGTATCTAGTGTCACATCATTCGTCAATCAAGTGATGGATGTCTTTCACTTTGAGTGATTGACGCAAGTCACTATTCATGATTGATGGATTGATGTGAGTTGATGGAGGTGGTTGGAGCCATTTATGGCTTGACTTTTCAGAGAGAAAAATTGGTATATGTTATTGATTTTTGAAATCAATTAAAACTAATACATTTTTTCCTCTCTCTCTCTCTCAACTCCTCTCTTTTCTCTCTTCACAAACACGCCCAAGGGGCTGTGAAAAACCTACTGGTTTGGTTACTGCCGAGCAGTGAAGGGAAGCCAAGAGTCGAGATTTTGTGGCAAAATCGGGAGTGCTAGCACACTACGAAGTCATGCGAAGGTGATAGGGAAGTCCACCCATGAGCCGGGAATCGTTTGATGAAGCTTAGAGCTTGTTCGAGGAGCTCAAAAACATAAAATGGAGGAGCATGGACTGTTCATTGCCGTGAACTGTCAAGGAGCAGAAATCAAAGTTTTGTTGTTTGCCGCGTCGCTCAACCGATCGATGTAAGTATTCCGCAACTTCCTCGAATGTATTCACACATGTTCGTGCTTGTTTATTGATCCTTGGGACCTTAGTAAACTCCAACAATGGTATCATGAGCAAGGAAAAGCATGAAAAAGTTTAGGGCTTAAAATTTGGGTAAACTTGATTTTGAGCATGTATAATGAAATTTGATGAATTTGTATGCTTAAATGTGTTTTAATTGATGATTGATTGGATCAATTTGATTAAAAATTGTTTGGAACAAATTTGCCCAATTTTTTTGTGTTGGCCGAATAGGTTGAGCCCTATAATGTCTTGGGATTTTTGATTTTTGATCATTGGATGTGTTGGAAATCATTCGGGAATATGATTTAATGTCGATTGCGGAATTAATTGGATTGAATTTGAATCGGACATAAAATCCCCAATATTGCCGAGACATATAGAAGCATAAATGGGTTTGATTTTTTGATGAAATGTGTTGGACATGTTTTATTGTAAAAGAGCATGATTAGTTGTGTAAATTGATGATTTGGAAATATTGATTTATGTGATTAATTATGCAATACACTTTAGAATTAATTAAATTGTGAAATTGGGTTTTTGTGATTTAATTGATTTGGGCTTATTTTGTGAAATTGGGCTTGAAAGTTGTTATTGGGCTTATTGGGCTTGGTTGTACCAAGTTGGGTTAAGGCAAATTGGATTGGATCAATTGGGCCCAAAACCGCTTCCATAAAGCCCAAATGCGACTTAATGGACCTTTAAAGTTTAATTGGGCCTAATGGGCCAAATTGATTTCTAGGCTTATGGGCTAACTCCCGGATTGGATTTTGGTTATTCGGTTTGACCCGAGTTGACCAAAAGTCCACGTCTTAAGAAATTAATTAAAAGCCCATTGGACTTTAATTAAATTGACGTTGGACGTTAATCGGGCTTTGAGACCCGTAACGATTAAATTTGGAATTTAAGTCGTAAAGGTTTATTAATAAAGTGTAGTATTTAATTTGGAATTAAATAAGCGAATTAGAATTAAATGCATATTGAATTGGATTTAATTATGTAGTTTAATTTAATTCGAGAATTCGTACTTTGAGTACTTATTCGTAAAACGAGTTTGACTCGAGCAAAATCAAATCGTTGTTTGAACATTGGATGGTCACTAATTATCAGATTAATTAATTTGATTAGATTGATTGATAACATACTTGTGTGAATACTTGGTTGCGATGCATGAATAATGTATATCGGATGGATATTAGATGGGTGGGACAATTTTAGAAATTGTTGTAATAAATTTGATTTATTAATTGGACCTGTGTGTCCAGCCTTATTACCTCCTTATTCTTTGTATTCTCTTCTCACCTATTCCCCTCAATGTAAATGAGGTTTCTTTAGAAGTGTAGTGTAACGGGTAGAAGAAATATTTGTGCTAGCGGGAGAGAGAAAGAGAGAGATTTGATCTAGGATCAATGTGTAAAGTATCCATCCGCATATCATTATTATTTTTCATATGCGCTTTATTATGTGTTTAGAATGCATGTTTAAGTGTGTATGATGATGAGACCTTAACAAAGATAATAAATTAGTTGCCAATTTGCACTCGAAAAACCCTCACTAAATATTAAGCGTCTTTCCTTCCATTGAGTGATTCTCACTCAAGATCCGAGACTGGCATTGGCTTGTTGGCCAAAGTCAAGGCCTTTATCCGTCGAGGATGTGTTTGAATCACGAAGGCTTTGTTACATATTGGTGTCTTGTCCAAGTTGTGGTTTGTTGGCCAAAGTCAAGACCACTTCTTGTCCATCGACATTGATTACGAAGCTTTCCATGGTCAATGGGTCGTGCTTAATTGGGATCACTAAGTTTGTTGTGCCAAAGTCAAGGCTTAGTTGATTCAGAGGAAAAAGGTTAGGTAATACATTGGATGTATTGGCATATATAAGATATATGTTTCGGACTTGGATGTCCCCCTACCGGATCTAGGAATTGGATTGGATCCAATCGATCTTAGAGATCTACCTAGTTAATTATCATACAATTTGTTGGCCAAAGTCAAGATTGTGTGATATTTAACGGGATCCTAGCCCATTAGGAAACACGGTTTCCCGAGTACTCGACAGAGGGTTAGAGGCTCGCCGAAAAATAGTGGGAGGCAAGAATTGAATTTGCAATATTCGTTTAATTACTTGCCATACGCGCTCAAAACAAATATCATTCGTCGTTATAAATTAAATGTTAGTTGGACTAATATTTAAATGTTGTTTTAATAAATAGTTGGACTATATTTAAACTATTCATTTATAGTTGATTTTATAATTGGATTATAGTAATCAATATAATTGATTTTAATCTATTAAATTATAGTTGATTAAATAGTTGGACTATTGTAATCATTATAATAAATAGTACCGAAATCGTTGATTAAATATTTGGACTTTTAGAATCAAGATAAAATTGAAAGATTGACATTTAAAACATAATCCTAGGGAAAATGTATTTAAATTGTTTAATTTTCAAATTGGGAATTAATTTCAGGATGGTCCTCGAAAAACTAATAAGTTACTTTATTTGATAAAATAACATATTATGCCTAAGCCTCGAGTTAAGCAAATAGTCGAGCATAATCTTTGGAAGATTAATGTGATGATAGCTTTAGTGCTTAATCCATTAAGCTTGTCACAGTAGACTCCTTAATGTCTTTGTCAAAACAAAGGATTAGATCCTTAAATTATGATAATGAAATTGAAGGATCTTCATAAATCTATACTTAGATTTTAGAAGTATTAAATTGTAATTTATAACTCTTGGAGAGTTAATGACTATTCTCTAGGAGATAAAGTCAAAGTTGGCAATAGGAAACTAGCGCAAGGCGCACCTTACTTTGATATTCTAGAAACTCGAGGCTTGGCCAAAGGCTACTGGAGTGTTGAAAAGGGCAAAGGCAAAATCATTATAATCTTCTGGGAAGATAAATGACATATCCCAAAATGTCTGCCTAAATTGTGGCAAACGGGATCGCGGAAGCGTGACTGCCGTTTGGACAAAGCAGACATGAAGGAATTCAAGACGAGCAAGGCTCCGACTTCAAATATGTTTGTCATAAATATATTCACTACTAGTATTAAAATTGGATTTTAGATACTTAGTGTGATATATAAACATATTGATGATTCATAATCTACTTTGAGGAGGATACTGACTTCAGATGAGATTTCTCTGCGAATTAGAAACGGGACGAAAGTCGCTATTTTAACCGTAGATACCTAAGTTTAGGAACTACCTTCGGGTGTATACCTAAATTTGGAAAGTGTTATAATGTAACTAGTTTGACTAGGAACATTATCTCTATATCAGTGTTTAACCCGCTGCGGGTGAACCTTTATATTCTAGAACACTAAAGTGTTTCATTATATAAAGATGATATTGAGATAAACACATTAGATGTGAATAACAGAATTTATATTTTGAATATAAATAAATCTCAAACATATAACATGACAAACAATAGGTCGAACTGATTTGATCAGAAGAAACTAATTGTGGCATTGTTGTCTGGGACACAATCAAACAAGAATCGTATATCCACACTTTCGAAGAGTGAGTACTAGGACATATTTGATTCCAATCAAATAAAGTCTACGAATCTAGTTTATTGGGCAAAGTGCCTAAAACACTATTTACTTGGTAAAAGTATAAATGCCACTGATCTGTTAACCCTAGTTCATAGTGAAGCAAGTGGGCCCATGTCTAGCTAGGCTAGAGGTGGAGATGAATATTTCGTGACCTTTACAGATGTGGCATCGCGTTATGGTTATGTGTTTCTTTTGAAGAACACAAATCGGAAACTTTTAAGTTTCGACACGAAATAGACAAACAGATCGGCTAAAGTATTAAGCCGTCACGGTAAAACCGTAATGGAAAATACTTAAGCAATAAGTTTCTCATATACTTGAAAGAGTATAGTATTCTTTCAATGAGGACTCCTCCCGGAACATGTCGTTTTGACGGTGTGTCCGAACAGAGTAACTGAATTCTGTTGGACATGATAAGGTTAATCATGAGTCGCTCTGAGCTACCATTTCCTTCAACGGATACGCATAAACAGTGCATAACTTATTTAGAATAAGGTTCCATAAACATATATGTTTGACAGATTTCATATTAGATATGAACGGGAAAGAAACCGGGTTTCACATTCCTGAATATTTGGGTATGCTGGGCATATGTTTGGATGATACCAAACTAGAACCCAAATTGGATAAGTGCCAAATGTAGGTTATCCTAGGGAAACCATAAACATAATGCTTATACATCTCACTAGAGAACAATGTAATTGTTGCTCACCGTGCGGTTTTCCTAAGAGGAATACCGATATGCAGTGGTAAGTGGGAGGATAGTAAAACTCGATGAAAATCAGAGTAATACTATTCAAGGCACTGATTCTTAATGGAACATAAATAGTTCATCAAGGATGAAACTATACCATAATCTTCGAATACACAAGAACCACGTATGTCGGAGAGAGTCAGAAAACAACCTGGGGTATGGGTTTCTGATCTCACTCATAAAGATGTCAATCTTATTAAGGTATACCAACTGACTACGTATGAGGAAGTGATACAAGGTATCGACTCCCTATCATGACAAAGTGTCATGAATCCGAAATGGATTCCATGTATATCAACCTGCTTGGATACTAGTTGATGTACAACAAGGCATTGTGCCTATTGGTATAATATAAGTCTTCAAGGAAGACATACATGGAAGGCAACATACCAACGTATAAAGCTAGGCTTTTTACGGAAAGGTATCATTATCAACATTGTGTTGATTACGATTCAACCTTTTACCTATTGCCACGGTAAATATATTTGGATAATGCTTGCTAAATCTGCGTGTTTCATTTATGAAATATGTCAGCTTAACGAAAAATCGCTTTCCTGAAAATGAAACCTTTTGGAGGATGTTTACAAAATCCTGTCGGTTTTGTCGTACCAAAACTAGCAAACAAGGTTTGCAGGTTATTCGATCCATGTTTGGATTGAAGCAAGCATAGGTTCTTGGAATTATTGTTTTTATGTAATCATAATAGAGTATGATTTAATTCAAAACGAAAAGATTCTTGTGTATATAAGGAGGTTAGTGGGAGCGCACTGACAGTAGATGTCCTATAAAAT